>CAUYRH010180450.1:0-18630 GCA_963574655.1 Perodicticus potto
TCCTGGGCTCAAGCGAGTCTCTTGCCTCCGCCTCCCAAGTAGCTGGGACTACAGGCACCCGCCACAATGCCTGGCCATTTTTTGGTTGCAGCCGTCATTGTTGTTTGGCAGGCCTGGGCTGGATTTGAACCCGCCAGCTCATGTGTACGTGGCTGGCGCCTTAGCCCGTTGAGCCATAGGCGCCAAGCCTTTGGTTTTGTTTTTTAGACATAGTATCACTCTGTCACTCTGGGTAGAGTGCCGTGGTGGTGGCATTAAGTAGCTCACAGCAAACACAAACTCTTGAGCTCAGGTGTTCCTCTTGCCTCAGACTCCCAAATAGCTGGGACTAGTTTTTTTTTTTCTATATTTAGTAGAGACAGGGTGGAAAGGGTGTGGGGTCTCGATCTTGCTCAGGCTGGAATTGAACTCCTGAGTTAAAGCAATCCACCCGCCTCGGCCTCCCAGAGTGCTGAGATTACTGTCGTGAGCAACCATGCCCCCCCTCCCAACATTTCTCAGTTTTAATGTCAATGGTGAATATCAATAGATATAATAACCCACAAAAATAAAAGCTCTTTGGTATCCTTAATTATTTAAGAGTATAAAATGGTCCTGAGACAGAAAATAGTTTGAGAATTGTGCCCTGTGTTATGTGTTTCCTTTAATTTTCTTTTCTTTTTCTTTTTTTTTTTGTTTTTTTGGACAGGAAGTAGGATTTATTATTGGTAGCCACAATTGATAGGCAACACAGTGTAAGTCCTTATGAGTGCAGGGCCCACCACTTGTCCAGGGGGTCACGATTGGGGGTGTATTTGACCCCACAGCTTTGGGATGAGCTGCTTCTCAGTCACTATGTCTTTAAATTTATCTGAGTTAAACTTGGTAAAACCCCATTTCTTGGAGATGTGAATCTTCTGACGGCCAGGGAACTTGAACTTGGCCCTGCAAAGGGCCTCAATCACATGCTCCTTGTTCTGTAGTTTGGTGCGGATGGACATGATGACTTGGCCAATGTGAACCTGGCCACAGTGCCCTGGGGCTTTCCAAAGGCACCACATATACCTCTCTGGAGCCTAGACTGGGGACAAGGTCTAACACAAGGTCTAACACATGAACATGTATTGGAAAGGAATGTCTCTAAAGTCCCTTAGAGCAACCTATACAAGCAACAGGCTGCATACACTACCAAGGGCAGCCATTGCACACCAGGCCCCCATGGGGAAAGGAGCATGATCGGCTTAATTAGCTGCAGGCCTTTAATTTTCCTTTTAAGAACAGAGGATAAGTCCAGGTACAGTGGCTCTCACCTGTAATCCTAGCACGCTGGGAGGCCAAGCCAGGTGGATCGCTTGAGCTAACGAGTTTGAGACCAGCTTTAGCAAGAAGGAGACACTGTCTCTAAAAAAAAAAAAAAATAGCTGGGTCTTGTCATGGGCATCTGTAGTCCCAGCTACTCAGGATGCTGAGGCAATAGGATTACTTGAGCCCAAGAGTTTGAGGTTGCTGTTAGCTATGACCCCATGGTACGCTACCCAGAGTGACAAAGTGAGATTCTGTCTCAGAAACAACAACAACAACAACAACAAAACAACAGGTTCAGCGCCAGCCACATACACTGAGGCTTTGGTGGGTTCCAAACAGGCCTGGACCAGCTGAGGCAACAATGACAACTGCAACAAAAAATAGCTGGACGTTGTGGTGGGCGCTTGTAGTCCCAGCTACTCAGGAGGCTGAGGCAAGAGAATAGTTTAAGCCTAAGAGTTTGAGGTTGCTGTGAGCTGTAACTGAGGGCGACATAGTGAAACCCTGTCTCAAAACAAACAAACAAAAAAAAACCAACACAGGATCCTACTGTTCAATACTTTTTTTTCTTTTCATTTAATACTTAAAAAAATGTTTTGAGGTATAACATATATAAAGTGCATATTCTTAAGTGTAAACTCAATACATTTTTGCACATACTTATGTAATCTCCTCCAAGGTTAAGCTATATAGAGCATTTCCAGTATTCTAGAAGATTCCCTGAGCCCCCTTCCCAGTCAAAACCCTAATGGCTATTATCCTCTATTCTGACATTTATCACAATAGATTAGTTTTGCATCTTTTCTTTGGTTATCTGGCTTCTTTTGCTCAATATAAGGGTAAGATTTATTCCTTTTTTTTTTTTTTTTTTTTGGTAGAGACACGAGTCTCACATTATTGCCCTTGGTATAGTACCATAGCATCACACAGCTCACAGCAACCTCCAACTCCTGGACTTAGGCGATTCTCTTGCCTCAGCCTCCCGAGTAGTGGCACTACAGGCGCCCGCCACAACACCCGGCTATTTCTTTGTTGCAGTTTGGCTGGAGCCGGTTTGAACCCGCCACCCTCAGTGTATGGGGCCAGCGCTCTACCCACTGAACCACAGGTGCCGCCCAAGATTTATTCTTGTTTGACTATTTTTTTTCATGTCCGCTGTTCTGCTACAATGTTTTTCATCTGTGCTATATTACACTGTTTGTATGAACTGGTCAATATCCCCTATGTTATGGACATTTAAATGTTTTCCAGATTTTTTTCGTTATACCCAGTACTTTGATGTATGGCCTTGGTAGCTAAGTCTTTAGGCCCATTCCTGACTATTTGTAGAATTGTCACGACCTTGGCTGGCCCCCTGAGGTCCATAAAGGGAGGGAGCTTTCACAACCGATTATTTGTAAGATCTGGATTGAGTTCTCAAATTTCCCACTTGGGGTGCCACCCTGAAGGAGGGATGCTGAGAAAGGGAAGGCACTGTCCACTCTTCCCACCCAAGAACCGCCTCATTCTCCAGCAAGTGTTGCCAGAGTCCTCTTCTGGCCAGCAGGAGGTGCTAGTGGCCTGCAGTGCGCGGATAGAGCAAGGCCGGACCTCGCAGCTCTCCGCAACGCCTACATTCCGCCCCTAACATTTCTCAGCCCTGGTCTCGCTGAATTCCAACGCCTCGCTCATTTTATAGCTGCAACTGGGCCTCAGACCAAAGTCACGAAACCAGTAAGGAGCAGGATCAGAATTCGAACCCAAAAGCCACCTGACTCCCAGAGTGCTTGCTCCGGTCGAGGCGGCTGATGTCCTCCTGTGCACGGTTTCACTTGTCCACTTACTGTAATAAAAGGGAGGGAGGACACTTGCTTCAACCCCTGCTCCCCCACCCCCTTAACCAGCCAGGTGCCGTCCGGGAGGTCAATCAATTCTGCAGATCTCAGATTTCTTCGTGTGTGCAATAGGATAATAATGGTTCCTCGCTCCTGGGTGGACGTGAAATTGAAGCGGCATTACTAGGGCAAAATGCCAGGCCCAAATACCATACTGATTTAGATTTACTCCGCCCCAGCAGGCCTCCCCCTCTCGGACCAGGCCCGGCCCCTCCCGGCCGTGCAGGGGTGCAGACACCTGGAGGTAGCCCAGCGGGCGGCGTCTGCGGCTCAGCCCGCTCTCCGCGGTAATTAGCCCGCGCGACTCGGGCTCCGCCAGCCTAATTACACGTCTCCTAATGAGACCGGCGGCTGTTTGCAATCACCCGGGTCCCTGGCGCGCTGCGCTGGAGGCCGCGGGGGAATCCGCCCGCGGAGGCGTGGAGCGGCTGCAGCCTCCTCCCTGTCCCTGAGTCCGTGAGCGGCGGTGGGCGTGTGCCCAGACCGAGAGCGCCCCCGGGATGTGGCAGCTCGAGGCTCCCTGGCAGTCTTCTCGGCTGTGGAGCGTTGACATCTCTCACCTACCGAGAGGTGGACTCAGGCAGGAACCCAGCGAGTCTGCCCGGAGCCTGTGCCCTTCACTGCCTCAGGCGCCGGGATCCATGGGGTAGCCGAGGCTGTTACTACTGTTAACGTGATTACAGTTGCTTTTCTTCAGCTTCTAGGAGTATAGGCCTTAGACCAGATCAGCTGGATGCAGGGACAGCGCTGCCGGAACCCCCCCCCCCCGCCCCGCCCAAGGATTCCTCTCCTCCTTCCCATCTGGGCATTCCTGCTCTCACTTTGCCCTTTTGGATTGTACACAAATGTAGCATTCTAGGCCTTCCCTGCTTGAGGGACTTAGAACTCACACAACCCATTTCTCAGACTGGGAAGTCTGGAAACCAGGACGTGGTTGGTACAATTGCCAAAAAGCTCCCAGTTAGATGTGGGGGATGAGAGGCTACAAGAACGTGTCTTGTTCCCAGGGCCTTCTGAAGTGGCATCCAGAGAGGCTGTCTTTAATCCTCATCCTATTCCCTGGGCCGTCATTTATAGGCTCTCTCTATGTGCCAAGCATTGTATTAAGCACTTTCTGTGTATAGTCCCTCACAACACCACCACCATCAAAGTAGGTCCCATTATTCTGAGGCTCAGGGAGGGAAAAGACTTGCTCAGGTTCACTCAATCATTTGGGTCCACCTCTGTCCTACCCAAAACCTGTGCTCTTAACTCCTTGCCATCTATTCCCTATTCTGGGACCTATAAGGGTGTTTGAGGAAGGAGAATCTAATTGGGGTGCATTTCTGAGGTGTCTTTGGCATCCTTATCAGAGCCTGGAGGCTGCCATGGAGGTTGGTGGCAAAGTAAAATTGTGTCTGCTTTAGCATTGTTAAGCAGCGATGTTCATTAGGGGCTACTGCTTCTCTCATCCTATCAATCAATTTTCTGTAAAACAGTTTGGAGGGCAGTCTAGATAAAATTAAACTCTCCATCTGCTTGGCCATGGGCTTGGGGAGCTGCCACATTCTCCAGGTTGCTAGGGCAATTGCAGCCTTCCCTGGACCTCAGACAAAACACTGCATCTCGCTCCTGTGGTGTCCTCACTACCTTGTGGAACTCTTTCCCTGTCCCTGCCTGCTGTGAGATTCACTCATCCAAAAATTAATTGAAATTACAAGGGCACCACTCTTTGACCCAGCAATTTCTTTATCAGCAATTTATCTCACAGAGATTCTTGCACTTGTGCCAAATGACAGGTGAATGAGGGTGTGTCTTGCAGCATCATTTGCAATAGCAAAAGTCTACCTCAGTGTCATCAGAAAGGATTCACTGCATGTGTGTATTTATTGGGCAACTATGTGCCAGGGAATATTCCAAACACTTTACATAGATTTACTCATTTAATCCTCACAACTGTACTTAATAAAACTAACCACATTGTATAGATAAGGAAACTGAGGCACAGGAAAAACAAGTAATTTTCCCAAGCTTCACATAGCTAGTACCCAGCAGGGTTAGCACCAGGCAGTCTACGTTCTTAACTACTATCCTATATGGTTTCTCTGTCTTTATTTGCATGGCCAAGTTCCAAAAGGGGACAGAAGAAACTGTTGGTGGTTACCTCTGGGGGAGGAATTAAGATGTGAAATAGGAGAATCTCCCTTTTGACTGTGAAACCATTTGTACCATTTTATTTTATCATGTTGTTATTGAGTGAATGTTAGTATTCCCCAAAATTCCTATGTTGAAATCCTAACCCCTAACATGATGGTATTAAGAGATGGGGCCTTTGGGAGATGAAAAGGTCATGAGGGTAGATTCCTCATGAATGAGATTAGTGCCCTTGTGAAAGAGACCCCAGAGAGCACACTCTCCTTTTTCTGCCAGTGAGGACACAGAAAGAAGATGGTTGTTATCAGACACGAAATCTACTGGCACCTCTCTGTTGGACTTTCCTGTCTCCATAAATGAGAAATGAACATTTGTTGGTTAAGCCACACAGTCTATGGTATTTTTGTTATAGCGACCTGAACAGACAAATTGATGTAAGTATATGTTAGTTTCATAATTTAAAGAAGTTACTGAGCTGCAGTTCCCAAAGTATGTTATTGCTAATCCTCATCTCAGCTCTGGAAGGGGATACTATCTTTATCCTCATTTTATGGATGAAGAAGCTGAGCTCAACAAGGTGGTCTGGCTGGGCTGAGAATGGCAAAGGGAGACTGACTCATTCTCCTAATTCATATTAGCCCCTGGGCTAGGAGCAAAGTGGTTAAAAGCATGTACACTGGAGCCAGCTTGCCTAGGTTCAAGTCCTGACTCAGCTACTTACCAACTTTGATCTTGGGCAAGTCACTTCCCCTCTCTGAAGTTCAGTTTCCTGTCTGTGAGGATTAAGTAACTTATATCCACGTTAAGTGCTTAGAACAGGACCTGTTTTATTGTGAGTGCTCAAGAAATGTTAGGTATTTTTATATCAATGTTCTTAATGTTGTCTTCCCCAATTTCAAGCTCACAGCAGTTCCCTCTCCCAGTTGATGGGTCCAGTTTTGGCTGTTCCAGTCCTCCCCACAAAAGGCAAGGCCCAGCCACTCCATGCGTGCTTCGGTCTGCAGCAGAAGGCCCTGGGAATTAGTTCCCCTGGGTTATCCCTAGTGTGGTGGCTGTAATCAGAGTCGATCACATCGCTAGAGCTGGGGAAAGAGGCAGAGCCACAGGACTGGTGTGGCCCGGATCCAAGGCAAGGCTGCAAGCGATGGGCGGCCTCCCAGTTCGGGATGTTCCCAATGCGTTCCCACCACTCACACTTGGAGGGAGAAGGGCCTCAAAATAGCTGTTGCTTCCCCAGCACGGCGCTAGGCCAGGGACAGGAATAGACATCTGGGGGTGGCTGCTGCAGCTTCCCTTAGGGACCCTGGGGGAACTGGGAATATACAGAGGCCAGATCCCCCCAGTGAGTGTGTGTGGAGAGGATGGTGCAATAGTCAGTATGCGGTGACCCACCTGTAACAGTCCAGCCCGTAGAAAGTGTTGCCTCAACGGGGGCTGGCTGGTCAGTGGGTCACTAGCACCAGTAATACACTGGCTGAGACCTGCATTATTAGACCAGTATTGAGGGCTCCAATAAGAGCCTCAATACTGGCTCCTCTACTCCTCTCTTGGCAGGTGGGGAAACTGAGGCCCAGAGAGAAGTTCAAATGCTCAAGATCACACAGCTGATTGGTTAACAGCCAAACTGATAGGAAAGGCAAGACTTGGGGCTTTGACAGGCAGTAAAGGGTGGTAACTAAACAGAACACTGCCTGGTTTAAATCTGGCTTTCACTACCTACATCCTGCATACCCTTGGGTCTCAATTTCATTAAGATGGGCACAATAATAGTATCCACATCCTTCAGTGGTTGGAAAGATTGAATGCATTATAACTTGTGTGCTCACTCTGGGAGGCCAAGGTGGGCAGATTGCTTGAGCTTAGGAGTTCAAGACCAGCCTGAGCAAGAGTGAGACCCTGTCTTTAAAAAATAGCTGGGCAAGGGCAGCGCCTGTGGTTCAGTGAGTAGGGCGCCGGCCCCATATACTGAGGGTACTGGGTTCAAACATGGCCTAGGCCAAACTGCAACAAAAAAATAGCCGGGGGTTGTGGTGTGCGCCTGTAGTCCCAGCTACTCGGGAGCTGAGGCAAGAGAATCACCTAAGCCCAAGAGATGGAGGTTGCTGTGAGCTGTGATGCCACTGCACTCTACCAAGGGTGACAAAGTGAGACTCTGTCTCTTAAAAAAAAAAAAATAGCTGGGCATTGTGGTGGACACCTGTAGTCCCAGCTACTTAGGAGGCTGAGGCAAGAGAATCACTCGTGTCCAAGAGTTTGAGGTTGCTGAGTGCGATGACACCAGGGCACTCAACCCCAGGGAGACTGAGACTCTGTCTCAAACAAACAAACAAACCTGACTTGTGTGATATTATGATTAATTTTGCTTTCTCACCAGATTCCTCATTCATTTATTCTGAAGGCATTGACTGAGTATCTGTGCCAGGCACAGTGCCAGACCTAGATCAATGTAGCTCATAGGGTCATAGAAGGGACCTAGTTAATGTTTCACAGAGCCTGCCATGTGCCAAAAACTGTGCTAAGTGTTTTTTACATGTTATTTCATTTATTCCTCGGTACAGTCTATGAGGGGTCATGATTATGCCATTTCACAGATTAGAAGAGTGAGAGAGGTGGAGTCACTCCTCCAGGGTCACTTAGCTGGGGGGTGGCAGAGCCAGTGTTTGAAACTTGACCTGCCTGCCTGCAGGGCCTGTGCAGGTAACCACTGCATGACACTCTTTGCTGAGGACACTCTTTATTGAAAAGATGGACAAGTCATTCAATCATTACAGTCTGAGGGTTGGGTAGGAGGTGTTTCATCACATGGAGAAGGGCTCCCCTCTCCCAGCCTTCACATCTGGTATCTCAGCCCCTAGCAGTCCCTCCCTGACCTGTGTTCCAGGCCTCTTCATGGGGCCAGGGCCTTTGTTTGAGGAGGGAAGCAAGGGAAGTCACAGCTCAGTCTCACTCGCACCAGTCTCATGAGAAGTGAGGTGGTCCCCAGCCCACACTACATAATTGCTAACTCTCTTCCCCTGAGGTTCCCTGAGTACCTACTGTGTTCCAGGCCTGTGATAGGCTCTGGGAACACTCAGAAGACTTTGTCCTTGCCCTGAAATTGCTCATGGTATGGTGAGAGAGACAGGTTGCCAAAAAGGCAAGAGCAACACAGAAGCAGCTACTGTGATGGGGTGTTAAGAACAGGGGAAGTGGGTGTCCCAAGGAGGTACCCGACTCAGCCTGGGAAGTCAAGAAAGGCTTCCTAGAGCTGGTGGGTTTCTGAGCTGAGGTCCAAAGGAGATAAAGTTAGCCAGAAGAAGAGAAAAGAGGTAGAAAAGAATATTCTAGGTGGAGGGAACAGCTTGTGCTAAGGAGGGGATGTGCCAAGTCCTAGGAATTGTGAGTAGTCACGGTGGGGTTCGAGTGAGGAGCACTGGGGCTGCAGAGATGCACAGGGACAGGTCGTTCAGGGTCTTGCTGCCCACACTGAAGGATTTGCATACCATCTGGAAGACTGAGAGAATGAAATTGGGGGCTACAAGATTCCCTTTGGCTGCAGGAAAGGATAAAACTCAGGAGGCTGAGCTAGAGGTAGGGAACTTTGTGGCTTAAAACAACAATGATTCATTATTTCTCATGATTCTGTGGGGATGAAATGGCAGTTCTTTATCATGTTGGGGGGTGCTGGAATGGCTGGATGGTCCAAAATGCCCACATGGCTGGCAGTTGATGTGGCTGTGAGCTGGGTGCTCAGTTGAGGTTGTTGGATTCGGGAGAAGACCTCAGTTTAGTGAAGCTACAATCTTGTACAGCTTCCACCTCCTCCTGGTTTCAAAACTTTTTTTTTTTTGGAGACATGTTCTTGCTTTGTTGCCCAGGCTGGAGTACAGTGGCCCCGATCACAGCTAACTGTAACTTGAACTCCTGACCTCAAGGATCCTCCTACCTCAGCCTCCCAACGTGCTGGGATTACAGACATGACCTACTGCGCTCAATGGTGAAAACTTTATCACCCCACATTCATTATGCTCCCTCTCCCAGCCCTGCCACAACGCCGGGCTATTTTTTGGTTGTAGTTGTTGTTTGGCAGGCCTGGGCTGGATTCGAACCCTCCAGCTCTGGTGTATGTAGCCGGTGCCCTAGCCACTGAGCTACAGGCGCCAAGCTTGTTGTAACCTTTTGTGTCTTTTTTTATTCACTTAGCATAATGTTCTTGTGGTTTCATCCATATATATAGGTAATTATGCAAGTTTTGAGATACACCAAAATCAAGAAATGTAATATCTAGGACAGCGCCTGTGGCTTAGTCGGTAAGGCACCGGCCCCATATACCAAGGGTGACGGGTTCAAACCCAGCCCCAGCCAAACTGCAACAAAAAACAGCCAGGTGTTGTGGAGGGCGCCTCTAGTCCCAGCTACTCGGGAGGCTGAGGCAAGAGATCACCTAAGCCCAGGAGTTGAGGTTGCTGTGAGCTGTGTGATGCCACGGCACTCTACTGAGGACCATAAAGTGAGACTCTCTCTCTACAAAAAAAAAATAAATAAAATAAATGTAATATCTACATGGACAGAAACAAATGAAGCCCTCCCAGCAACATAGATAAACCAAGCAATTTGAAACTTGTATGGGTGAATCAGAAAGAATGCTGTCAATTGTGTTTCTTGGAAGTGACATAATGGACCATTAACACAGTCTAAACTTTTGTAGTGAGCCACATAGAAACACTTTAGTCCTTTTTATGACTGAATAATATTCCATTGTATGCATAGACCACAATTGATTTACCTGTTTGTCTACTGATGGACATCTGAGTTGTTTCTACCTTTTGGTCATTGTGCATAGTGCTTTGGTGGTAACTGTTGGAGTCCGTTTTCAATTCTTTTAGGAATGGAATTGCTGTGTCATATGGTAACTCTATGTTTAACTTTTTGAGGAACTGCCAAACTGTTTTCCACAACAGCTGCACAATTTTACGCTCCCAACAGCAATGTATGAGTGCAATGGACTGAATGTTTGTATCTCTGAAAATTCATATGTTGAAATCCTAACCCCTGATCTGATGGCATTAGGAGGTGGGGCCTTTGAAAAATAATTAGGTCATGAGGGTGGTGCCCTAATGAATGGGATTAGTGCCCTTATAAAAGAAACCCCACAGAGTTCTCATGTCCTCTCTCCATGTGGGGATACAATGATAAGTTGATGGTCTTCAACCTGTAAGATAGGCCTCACCAGAACCTGGCCATGCTGCTACCCTGATCTTGCTTGGACTTCCAGCTTCCAGAACTGTGAGAAATAAATTTCTGTTGTTTATAACACCCAATCTGGTTGTTTTAGCAGCCACAACTGTTTAAGACAACAAAAGTTCCCATTTTCCACATCCTTACCAATGCTTGTTACCCTCCCCGACCTTTTTAAAGTTAAGACCATTCAGCTTGGCACCTGTGGCTCAATGGGCTAAGGCGCCAGCCACGTACACCTGAGCTGGTGGGTTCGAATCCAGCCCAGGCCTGCCAAACAACAATGACGGCTGCAACCAAAAATGACCGGGTGTTGTGGCGGAGGACGCCTGTAGTCCCAGCTACTTGGGAGGCGGAGGCAGAAGACTCGCTTGAGCCCAGGAATTGGAGGTTGTTGTGAGCTGTGATGCCACAGCACTCTATCCAAGATGACAGCTTGAGGCTTTGTCTCAAAAAAGAAAAAGTTAAGACCATTCTAGTGGGTATGAGGTGGTATCTCATTGTGGTTTTGATTTACATTTATTTAATGGCCATTGTTTTTTAGCATCTTTTCATATGCTTTTTTGGCCATGATATCTCTATATTTCCTTTGGAGAAATGTGTATTCAATTACCTTGCCCATTTTTAATTTTTTTAATTTATTTTTTTATTTTTTAATTTATTTTTAATTTTTTGAGACAGAATCTCACTACGTTGCCCGCAGTAGAATGCCATGGCATCATAGATCACAGCAACCTCAAACTCCTGGGCTTAAGTGATTCTCTGGTCTCAGCCTCCCAGATAGCTGGGACTAGGAGATGGGGCCTTTGAGACTACAGGTGCTCACCATAATGCCTGGCTATTTGTAGAGATGGAGATCTCACCCTTTCTCAGGCTAGTCTCGAACTCCTGAGCTCAAGCAACCCACCCATCTTGGCCTCCCAGAGACCTCCCTTGGCCTAAGATTACAGGCATGAGCCATTGCTCCTGGTCACCTTGCCTAGTTTTTTGTAAGTTGTTTGTTTTTTTTTTTTGTTGTCAAGTTGTGAAAGCTCTTTATATATTCTGGATACTGAACCCTTATCAGATACATGATGTGCAAATATTACCTTTCATTCTACAGGTTGTCTTCTCACTTTCCTGATAGCTTTTACTTTTCATAAAGTCCCATTTATCTATTTTTTCTTTTGTTGCTTGTGTTTTCAAATCTAAGAATCCATTGCCAAATCCAAGATCATGAAGATTTACTTCTATGTTTTCTTCTGTTTTGTAGTGGTATTAATGATTCCTACCTTTCAGTCATTGATCCATTTTAATTTTTTTTTTTTTTTTTGAGATAGAGTCCTCAAGCTGTTGCCCTTGGTAGACTGCCGTGGCATCACAGCTCATAGCAACCTCAAACTTTTAGGCTTAAGCAATTCTCTTGCCTTAGCCTCTTGAGTAGCTGGGACTACAGGCACCCTCCACAACGCCTGGCTATTTTCTTGTTGCAGTTGTCGTTGTTTAGCTGGCCCAGGCTGGGTTTAAATCTGCCACCCTTGGTGCATGTGGCCGGCATCGTAACCAGTGTGCTATGGGCGCCAAACCCCATTTTAATTTTCATAGGTGGAGTAAGGTAGGGGTCTAAATTTATTCTTTTGCATGTGATGAAGCTCTACCTTTTGATGGAAGGTTAGCATGCCCTTCCAGAGAGGGCAGGGATTGTTGGGGGTCATCTTTGGAGATAGTCCACTACAGTGAGACTTGGTTAAGTAATACGTTGGCTGTGAGGGGCTGGAGAGAGGAAGTGTGAGGAGAAGGCAAGCAAAGTGATGGCCACATTTCTATATTGAGCCACTGGGTAGCTGGGGAAGAATGAAAGGAGCAAGCCTGATGCGAAGGGGATAACTCAGTCATGAACATGTTGAGTTTGAACCCCCTTAGGCATCCAGGCACCCAGAGCACTGGGAATCAAATAAATCATAAACAGGCTCGGCATCTGTAGCTCAGTGGCTAGGGCACCAGCCACATATACTGAGGTTGGCAGGTTCCAACCCAGCCCGGACCTGCCAAACAAAAATGACTACTACAAAACAACAACAACAAAAAAAACAGCCGTGCGTTGTGGGCACTTGTACCCCCAGCTACTTGGAAGGCTGAGGCAAGAGAGTCACTTAAGCCCAGGAGTTTGAGGTTGCTGTGAGCTGTGACACCACGGCACTCTACCGAGGGTAACATAGTGAGACTCTGTCTCAAAAAAAATAATAATAAACAAAATATGGAAGGGTACTGGTTTTTATTCAACAAATACTTATGGAATACTTCATGCCGATATTAGCTAACATGTGGTGCTAATCATGAACCATGCACCTGGTATTTTTTAAAAACTTGAACTATGGCCAGGTGAGGTGGCACACACCTATAATCCCACCACTCTGGGAGGCCAAGGCAGGTGAATCGCCTGAGCTCAGGGGCTTAAGACCAATGTAAGCAAGAATGAGACCCCATGATGTCTACTAAAAAAAAAAAAACAAAAAAAAATACAAACTGGCTGGGCGCCTGTGGCTAAAGCATCTAAGGCGCCAACCACTTACACTTGAGCTGGCGGGTTCGAATCCAGCCCGGGCCTGCCAAACAACAATGATGGCTGCAACCAAAAAGTAGCCAGCGTTGTGACGGGCACCTGTAGTCCCAGCTACTTGGGAGGCGGAGTCAGGAGAATCACTTGAGCCAAGGAGTTGGAGGTTGCTGTAAGCGGTGATGCCATGGCACTCTACCCAGGGCAACAGCTTGAGGGCTCTGTCTCAAAAAAAAATCTAGCTGGGCATTGTGGCAGGTGCCTGTAGTCCCAGCTACTGGGGAGGTTGAGACAAGAGGATCGCTTTAGCCTTAGAGTTTGAGGTTGCTGTGAGCTATGCCATGACACTCTACCCAGGGCAACAGAGTGAGACTCTGTCTCAAAAAATAAAAATAAGTAAAAATAAACATGTGAGCTATAATATCCATATTGTAGAAGGCATAAATCTTAAAGTGTACATTTTATTGTGTTTCCTATACTGCTTCCCAGATAAAACTATAGGACATTTCCAACCTTCAGAGAGCTTTCTTGTAGGCAGATTATATTTCATTTTCACAATGACCCTATGAGGTAGATATTACTATTATTATCCCCATTTTTCAGATTAGGCAACTAAGACTGAGAGGGGAAACTACTTTCCCAAGACCACATGGGTAGAATCTGACTTCTAACTCAGATCTGTATGTCTAGGAACATGGAAACTTTCCATATCTCTGAGATTTCTCCCTAACACCAGTCTCTGGACTTCCAGACCCTCTGTGACCAAACTGAGGAACACCCCTCCTCCCCAGGGAGGGACTCAGCTGGGACCGGACTCAGGCCTTTGGGGTCCTTGAGAGTAGGAGCTGGGTGGTTCAGCTGAAGGACAGAACAACCCATTTGTGGCCCTGCAGGGAGTGCAGGACCAAGGAGGATATGGATTTAGGATGAGGAATGAGACGAGACCTTCCCTGTCTCTGTTGGACAGAAAGTGGCTGCCTGTGGGTGGAGCCAGCAGAGGATGAACAGTAGGCAGGCACTTGGCCCAACTAGGGCCATTTCCTAGAAGCAGGCCTTGGGGAAGGTCAGCTTTCCCCAGGCCTGATGGGGGCAGAAGAGGAAGCCATGCCTGTCAGACCACTTTAGGCCATGCTTCCTGAGCATCCTCTGACCAGCAGGGAAGACTCTGGGAATGTACCCTGAGCCTCCCTGGGGAGGACAGATGGGGCTCCGCTTGTGTGCCCTAGGCACCCCTCTGGCCTGGGCTCCAGCTAAAATCAGTCTCCTGGCTTTTCCAACTTGTCAAGCCTCTACCTGCCTTAGGGCCTTTGCACTCAATGTTCCCTCCATCTGGAACCTTCTGCCTCCTGTACTTTCCATGCCTAACATCTTATCATGTCTCCTGGCTCAAATGTCACCTTTTTAGAAGGCTCTTCTCTAGACAAATTTCCCTTAAATGTTCTCCCACCAGCCAGCTCAATGGAGCCAGGTGGCTGGGATTTGAATCTTACCTGTGCTGCTTACTAGCAGTGTGACATTGGGCAAGTTATTTAACCTTTCTGTGCCACAGCTTCCTCAGCTGTAAATTGGGCTGATGATAATAGCACCTACCTCATAAAGGATTACATTATTTTTTGTTTTTTTGAGACAGGGTCTCACACTATTGTCTGGACTAGGATGCAATGGAATGATCACAGCTCACTGCAACCTCCAACTCTCAGGCTTCGGTAATCATCCTGCTTCAGTCACCCGAGGGACTACGGTACCAGCCACCACACCTGACTAATTTTTCCTACTTTTTTTATAGACAAGAGGTCTCACTATGTTCCCCAGTCTAGTCTCAAACTCCTGGCTCAAGCCATCTTCCCACCTTAGCCTCCCTAAGTACTGGGATTACAGATGTGAGCCACTGTGCCTGTCAAGGAATAAATTATTTACATGTGTTAGCAATGCCTGGTCCCTAGTAGATACCTTATAAATATTTGCTTTTATTTATATAGTACTTATCCCATTCACAAATCATCCTGGTTATTGACTTTACTTGGTTTTTCCATTTCCCCCATCAGAACATATGCCCCAAGAAAATAGTGGTTTTGTCTGTTTTGTTCACTGCTGTATCTGCAGTGCTAGACCAGTGCCTGGTACATAGTAATAAACATTGGTTGAATAATCAAATGAATGAATAAACCAGATTCCTACACTGTTCTGCTTGTAGGTCCCCAAACATGCCATGCTTTCTCTTGTTTTCTGGCCTTTGCTTTTGCTGTTCCCTCTGCCCAGAGCTATTTCTCAGAGGGACAGTGGGGAATAATGGACAAAGACCACCCTGCAGCTGCCCAGGTCTGTCACTGGTCCTCTTCTTTTTTTTTTTTGAGACAGTCTCACTTGGTTACCCTTGGTAGAGTGCTGTGGCATCTTAGCTCAGCAAGCTCAAACTCTTGGGTTCAAGTGATCCTCTTGCCTCAGCCTTCCAAGCAGCTGGGACTACAGGCAGGCACCACAATGTCTGGCTATTTGTTTTAGAGACGGGGGGTCTCACTCTGGTTCAAGCTGGTCTTGAACCTGTGAGCTCAGGCAATCCACCCGCTTTGGCCTCCCAGGTGCAGGGATTACAGACATGAGTCACTGTACCCAGCCTACACTGGCCCTCTTCTCACTGCTGCCAGGACCAGATACCCACAGGGGAGCCAGTGAGCAAGAATGCAGCCTCTCCAGAACTAGAATCACCCTCTGCCACCCCTTCTTCTGCAACTGGGAAAACTAAGGCCCAGAAAGGGGAAAGGACTCAGCCAAGATCCCACAACGAGTCTAGGACAATGCTCATCCCTCTGGATCCCATGTATTTCTCCTGGAGATTGTTTCCAATGTCTGCTGCCTCTGCCTCCCTGTGGGGGTCCTGCCTGTGGACTGCTGCCTGCCTTCGTGCCCCCTCAGGAGGGGCCAGGGCAACCCATACTAGGGAACAGACATGCTTTTGACCTACCTGGGTTGTAATCCTGACACTTCCATGTATTAGGCATGTGACCTTGGGCTCTCCCCTGTAAGATGAGGAGACAGAAAACTTCCAAGGTTGCTGGGAAGATTCATAATAAAAGTTCTGAGTAGGGCGGCACCTGTGGCTCATCAAGTAGGGCACCGGCCCCATATACCGAAGGTGGCAGGTTCAAATCCGGCCTTGGCCGAACTGCAAAAACAGAAAAATAGCCGGGCGTTGTGGCAGGCGCCTGTAGTCCCAGCTACTCAGGAGGCTGAGGCAAGAGAATCGCCTAAGCCCAGGAGTTGGAGGGTTGCTGTGAGCTGTGTGATGCCACAGCACTCTACCGAAGGGCGAGAAAGTGAGACTCTGTCTCAACCAAAAAAAAAAAAAAAAAAAAAAAAAAAAACAGTTCTGAGTAGTGGTTCACGCATGTAATCGCAGGACTTTGAGAGGCTGGGGTGGGAGGATCACTTGAGGCCAGGAGTCCAACACCAGCCTGGACAACATAGTGAGACACTGTTTCTACCAAAAAAAAAAAGTTCTTATGCATTGAGCAATTATTCTCAACTACCCTATGGGGCAAGTATGGCATTTTATCTTGGTCAAGGAAACTGAAGCTCAGAATAGGGAAAGGACTTGTCCAAAGTCACAGAGCCAGTCAGAAATAGAATAGGAATTCAAATCTAGCAGGCTGACTTCAGAGCTCACATGCTTAGCCATCTGCTACAGCAGTAGGTATACAGTAGGCATTCTAACCGAGGCCCTAGGAAGGAAGACCTCGCTTTCCTGTTGGTACCATTTTCCAGGACAAACCCATGGTTTGTTTATTTCATCCCTTGCAATCTGCTTGGAGATGCAAGGCCTCTAGGCAGCCTTTCTCTGAGGGATTTTCGGATTATTCCGACCTTGATTAGTTCTAGTTTCTCCTGCAGAAGCAGGAATTATTTTGGGGACTTAATGGCTCCCTCTTGTTGCCTGTGACCCCTGCCCAGTTGCAAACTACCTTTCCCTTCATCTGCATGGTTCATTAGCTGCATTCACCCCCTGTAGCCCTCAGCTTCCTCTGAAGTCTAACACCTGCTCCCTGCTTCCTCCAGAACCACTCTGCCTTCTCATTATTTTGTAGGAGTGGCAGATGTGAACTGTTTCCTAATCCTTGGCCCCCAACTTTGCCTCAGAACAATGACCCTCCCTCTAATTTCATGAATTTCTCAAACCTAAGCAAAACCTTACCCGCCATTTTGATGCAAATCTGTTTGGCTGACTTTGCCACTCCCTGTGTTCTTGTGGGAACACAGTCCACAATGTCATTCAGCCTGGGGAGGGAGTGGTTAAAAATTCCCAAGGATAGATTTTACATCCTGGGTATTTTACCATAATTAAAATTCCCAAGGGGATGCAGGGGATGCAGGACACCTTTCTGCCTCTGCCACCATGTTATGTCACAGTGTGTGGGGCTAACGTCACAAGCATGAGGCGTGGGTTCTGCAGTTGCTGTCACTTCTTTCTGCTCCTGGCTCTCCTTCCCAGCTCTGTGCTCTGCCTCTGCCAGGGCCGCCTGCAGGCCTTGCATGCTTTTTAAAAATAACTCTAGAGTCTCACACTGAGGTTGGGGGCTGCTTCCTGGGTGTCCTGGGCTGTATGTTAATCCTTCAAATGCAAGGCTTCCTGAAGGTTAGACTCTGGGCTGGACTGGGGACCTGGCACCAGTGTCTGGCTGAAGTAGTTCAGATGCTGACATGCTGTTCTAGAACCTATGCTAAGGGCAAGTGGATCCTCCCAGCACCCACCAAGTTATTCATTCATTCAGACATTCAACAAGCATCTATTAGTGCCTACTGGCTGCAGAGTACACATCTCTGAATGTCCTCCGTTGATTACCCATTTGCTTCTGAGTTATCTCTCTGCTTCTCTTTGACTTTTTACTTTCTTCTCTGGAGTTTTTTTTTGTTTGTTTCTGTTTGTTTGTTTGTTTGATATAGAGTCTCACTCAGTGCCATGGCATCAGCCTGACAGCCTAGCTCATAGCAGCCTCAAAACTCCTGGGTTCAGGTGATTCTCCTATCTCAGCCCCCTGAGTAGCTAGGAGTACAGGTGCCCATCACAACACTCAGCTAATTTTTCTATATTTTAGTAGAGACAAGGTCTTACTGTTGTTCAGGCTGGTCTCAAACTCCTGAGCTCAAGCCTCCCAGAGTGGAAGCACAGGTGTGAGCCACTGTGCCTGGCCAAAAGTAGAGGTTTTTAAACTGGGGTGGCTGATCCGTCCCAGAAGCGAACAGATGGTTTGCTCAAATTATTATTATTATTTTTAATAACTGACAAGATTAGATAAGGCATGCTCAAATTATTTAGATGTGGGCAGGGTATAGGGGAATTATAAGGGCTAGTTACAATGGGAGAACTCTTACCTTCTTAGGCCTGGTAGGCTGAAAGAAGGGAGCAGTTCCTGCTAGCTGGAAAGAGTTGTGTAGAGAGAGTCACCTTAAGAGAAGCTGTGACCTTTTTTTTTGTTTTTTTTTAGTGTTTTTTATTTTATTTTACTTATTATTATTTTTTTTTTTTTGAGACAGAGCCTCAAGCTGTCACCCTGGATAGAGTGCCGTGGCATCACAGCTCACAGCAACCTC
>CAUYRH010180451.1:0-20664 GCA_963574655.1 Perodicticus potto
GGGCGTGGGTCTTCGTCAGTTACAGCCAGCTGTCCAATGAAGACCCAGGCCCTGGAAACTGACATGATATTGACCAGTCAGATGTGCAGGAAGAGCAGACAGCAAGGCACCATCCATGAAATTTACCAGCAAGAAGAGCACCGGCAGGAGACAGCAAGGCACCAGTGTCTTCCACACAGGTGTCCGGCCCTTCCACACGCTGGTTTCTCCATCTGCCACAGCATCAGCGCTGCCAGGGTCAAGGCAGCAGTTGTAGGGCTGCCTTGTCCTGCATCACTGGGGGCCTTGAAAATGAGAATTTGGGCTAGTTTTTGGAGAGTAAGAGAAAAGGCATGGGGGTGAGAATGGCAGTGGAAATGGTGAGAAAGAAAATGTGGGAACAGTATTCAACAAGGTTGACCTCACACTAACAAATGACTAAATTTCACTGGGGGGAGTGGACTAACAAGGTGGCGTCTCCAAAGTCTCCTGTCCAGGATGAAAGGATAGTGCTGCTATCAACAACTATATGTGTGCCTGTATTTTTGTTTTGTCTTATTTTTTTTTTTTTTTGAGGAGGATAGGAAAGGTTCAAATCTATTTGTCCTACAGATACACCCGGAGGTCAAAACAAAGGAGCCTGAGTTAGCAAGCTGTGCACAGTAGACTCTCTGCAACACAGAACGCTGTGAGTACTTATGATATGCTCTTTTAGATCATTATCCAGTTTTGGATAATTTCAGTGCCACAGATGATTTTACAATGATACTTTTCTCCTTGTTGACAATATATGAAACTATTATTTCAGAAAAAATAGCTTAAGAAAAATAAATAGCTTAAATAGCTTAGAAAAATTCATGAAGCTCAAGAATTTAAAAAATATAGCCTAATGTCTAAACCATAGGTGGACATTTTATTCTGCTTCTGCCACAGATTTCCTGTCTTACAACGGAAAGTAAACAACTGCGAGCTCATTTTTCCTTTATACACTTTGAGGTATTAAATATTAAAGTTTTTTCTTTTTCTTGTTTTGTAGAGACAGAGTCTCACTTTGTCGCCCTCGGTAGAGTGCTGTGGTGTCACACAGCTCACAGCAACCTCCAACTCCTGGGCTTAGGCGATTCTCTTGCCTCAGCCTCCCGAGTAGCTGGGACTACAGGCGCCCGCCACAAAGCCCGGCTATTTTTCTGTTTTTGCAGTTCGGTGAGGCCGGGTTTGAACCCGCCACCTTCGGTATATGGGGCCAGCGCCCTACTTGCTGAGCCACAGGCACCGCCCCAGTATTAAAGTTTTGACTTACTATTGAACATGCAGTGTATAATATTGCTGAATAAAATAGATACAAAATGCAAGAAAGCAGATAGCTTACAAAAATCAGATTTCTCCATTACTTATCCTTTTATACCAGCACTCTAAATAATTAACTACTTTGAAAAAAAGTAAATTCATTGTTGATAGACAACTTTGATATTCATGTTTCTATTTGCTGTATTTTTATTCTATTTCTCCCTTCATTTACCATTTTACAAGAAAGAAACTATGGAACAGGCTCTTAAAATCAGAATTCAAATGGAACTGCTTTATTCCAGGTAATAAGTGAATGCTACACAAAAAGAGACCCGAGTCTTCAGAACATCTGGAAAGTCTCAATTAACAACAAAGAGCCTCTGGACACACACACACACACACACACACACACACACTCCAATGCATGATAAATGAGTGGCTTTTTTTCCCTCTTTCATAAAAAATTCTGGTTTAATTGGTAGCTTATGTATCAACTATCCAGTAGGATACATAGGTGTAGAAGAAAAGAAATCAGAGAAAAATCAATCCTTTAACTAGATCACAGGTATATTTTTACCAGTAAACACTGTTACAGATTTTTCTGACACCCAACTTCCTTCTCTGTCTTCCTTTTCTAATTGCATCATTCCTGCAGCTGTCTCTATTTCTCCTTCATCACCAATTTCCCTCTCTTTACTGGACCATTTCAACCACATGTACACTTGCCTGAATATCTCCAATCATTTTTTAAAGCTGTTTTCACTACACATCTCCACTTTCCTGGCAAACAGGCAATTTTCTGCTCCCCAAACTCCTGAAGAGTAGCGTTCTCTGTTTTCTTTGTATCATTTTTGAAACCAACTCTAAAGGAGTTTTGGCCGCACCATTACAATAAAATTTCTCTTGTCCCATTTACCAAGAAATTTACATCGTAAACCCATGGTCCTTTCTCAGTCTTCATTTTAGTTGCACTTTGAGGAACTTTGAGCAGCATTTGAGACAATTGATGTTTCTTCTTAAAATAGTTTCTTCAGCTAACTTGTACAAACTCCTACACTTCTGATTCTTTTCTTACTTCACTTGCTAATCCCTTTTGATCTCTTTTTCTGGTTTCTGATTAAACTCTAAATGTTCAAGTTCCCCAAGCATTGGTCCTCAGATTCCTTTGCTATCCATACTCATTTCCTGTCCAAAGTCATTCAGTCTTATTGTTTTAAATGCCGTAAGGAAGCAGACAACGTCCAACTTTATATATCCTCACCTCCAAACTCTGTTCTACATTCCATTCATACATCCAGCCGTCAGGTCCACATCTGAACATGGACGTCTCATAGACGTTTCAGGCTTTGCATGCCCCACACCCAACGCTCGATTCTGCATTCTGCCTCCCCAACATACACATCCCATCAGTTCCCCCCACCTCACTAAGTCGTAACTCTGGGCTATGAGTTGATCAAATTCCAGATCCTGAGCTCATCACCTTGCATCCAGTGTATTGGCAATTCTGTCATCACATCTTTAAAATGTAGCCTGACCGTGCCTACTTCTCACCTCCCCCACAGCAAATGAGAGCCAAGTCACCAAACAACTGTTTTTTCACCAGTTTCCCTTTTCATCAGAAGCAAACGTTGTAAATGCATATAATTTTTATTTGTGTATTATACCTTTGTAAATCTGAAATCAATAAACAGAAGTCAGATTGTATCAGGTCTCTGCTTCAAACCCTCCAAAGTCCCCCAGAGCCCAGGCCTGTGCCCTGTTCTTCCTTACTCTCCATGCTCCAGCCACTCGGATTTCTCTGCGGAGCCTGTCAGCGCATACTCTTCCCCGGGGCCCTTTTGCCTACTGTTTGCCCTATCTAAATTAATTTTCCCCTAGATATCTGCTTGGTCAGTCCCTCAGTTTCTTCAGGACTCAGCTCAGAAATCTCCTTATCAGGTTCAGCACCTGTAGCTCAAGCAGCTAAGGTGCCAGCCATCTAACCAGAGCTGGCAGGTTTAATCCAGCCTGGGCCTGCCAATCAACAATGACAATTACAAACAAAAAATAGGCAGGCATTGTAGCAGGTGCCTGTCGTCCCAGCCTAACTTGGGAGGCTGAGGCAAGAGGATCGCCTAAGCCCAGGAGTTGGAGTTGTGATGCCACAGCATTCTACCCAGAGTGACAGCTTGAGGCTCTGTCTCAAAAAGAAAGAAAGAAAGAAAAAGAAATCTCCTTATCAGAGAGGTCTCCCTGACCAGGCCCCGGGACCCTAGCAGGGATCCCTGGCCACGTACGAATGCTTTAACATAGCACTATCCCTTGCTCGGCTTTATTTATTTTCTTAATACCTTTTGTTCCCATTGAACATTTATTGTTCTTGTTTATTTATCTGTTTATTTATGTGGTGTTTTGTTGCTATCTTACATCCCTAAAATCCAAACTTATGAGATCAGAGGCTTTTTCTGTTCTGTTCATACACATATTCCAAGTGCACGGAATCTGCTTAACTAAAGGATGCATGAATGAATGAACACTATCACATCTGCTCATATGTCACTTGAATTTGTTGCATACATGTGCATGCACCCCCACCACACACACTCAAGGCAAGCCATTGCTAACTCTAAAGTGCAGGGTAAATGTCTCTAGGCATATGGGAAGTTAACTTTTTTTGTTGGTAGACTTATGTTTTAAGTATGCCCAATAATACTTGAGTTTAAAGAAAACAAATTTCTGGGAAAATAGAAGGAAAACATTTTAAAACATTAAACTGTGCTTACATCAGTATTTTTTCTTTTTAAAGGAAAATTTTGCTCAAAACCTGTCACTGGCCTGTTACTCACACCTATAATCCCAGCACTCCGGGAGGCTGAGGCCGGTGGCTCATTTGAGCTCAGGAGAGACCAACCTGAGCAACAGCAAGACTCCGTCTCTACTAAAAATAGAAAAACTTTTCTTATTGATTAGAATTCTCTGTAGATTCTAGTTATCAGACCTAGATAAACTATGAATTCTTTGCCGGATTCATAGCAAGCAAATACCTTCTCCTATTCCAAAGGACACATCACAAAGTCTTGAGTCTGCAGCTGTCAGCATGTATGCGGAGAGAAGGCAGCGCTTGTACACTGCTAGTGGGACTGCAAACTAATATAGCCTCTTTGGAAAGATGTATGGAGAATTTTCAAAGAACTAAAAGTTGACCTTCCATTTGCTCTTGTTGGGGTCCATTCGTGGATGCCACTTATCAGGGCCCAGGACAGCCCCAGCCTATCTAGCTATATTCTGGACTCCACTGCTATGCTGTTACCTTGCTCAGAAACAATTGCTCATAGGTGCCTGAGGGCTATTTACCTTAGCAGAAGGGAGAGAGGGAGAGACAGAGAGAGAGAGAGTCTTTGAGGGTGAAGTAGTCTTAGAATAGATCTTAGTCTTTAGCACAGCTTAGTGATCTTCAGCAGAGAGATGCCATGCTGGCGTTCTGCAGGCAGGAGAGGAGACAGAGTCAGAGTAAGCAGGTCCGTGATAGAATGTGCACGGTCCCGACTGCCGTCTCCTCCAGCCTAATAGAAGGCTGATCTTGTGCCTCTCAACACCACAGGTTCACTAATTCTCTCATCTCACGAGCTCTCTCATGCTTGTTAGGAGAGCTAAATCCTTCCCCATGCCCTTTGCACCCAGGTGTTCCATTACTGAGCTATGCAGGTGTTTCTTATAACTCTCACTCCTAGCTATAGGCTATATGGGCTGCTACAGTATCCCACAATCCCATTACTAGCTATCTACCCAGAAGGACAAAAATCATTTTACCACAAAGGCATTTGCACCAGAATATTTGTTGCAGCTTAATTCATAATTGCCAAGTTGTTGAAGCAACCCAAATACCCATAAACCCATGAATGGATCAACAAATTGTGGTATATATATACACACTATGGAATACAATCCAGCCATAAAATAGATGGAGTCTTCATATCTTTTGTGTTTACCTAGATGGAGTTGAAACATATTTTTACTAAAAAGAAATGGAGTTGAAACAAATTCTTACTAAAAAGAGGTATGTTTCAACTCCATCTAGGTAAATACAAAAGATGGAATGGAAAAATATTCAATGTGCTCAATACTAATATGAAGCCAATATACAAACAACTCCATGCCCACATGAAAGAAAAAACACAAGTATAGTCTAGCAAGGGAGGGTGATTGGTGAGATCTCACTTAACATGCACAATCTGAGGCTGGTCAGCACGTCCCCTGGGTGAAGGGCTCAACTACAACATGAACTTTACCTTAGAATTGAAAACAATGTAACCTAAACATTTGTACCTTCATATTAATCTGCAATAAAAACAAATAAATCAAAATAGAAAAACAAGCCAGTCATGGTGGCCCACAACTGCAGTCCCAGCTACATGGGAGGCTGAGGCAAGGGAGTGGTTGCTCAAGCCCAAGAGTCTGAGGTTAAATCACTGAAAGCAAATTTCTGTCGTGTAAAAAATGAGAAGATTTAAGCATACACTTCGAGAAATTTTCACATAGCAAGGATCCAGATGAAGACATAGAATTTTGTCAGAATTCCAGAAGTCTCCTCCTGACCTAATCATTATACCTATCCCCGGTAACCACTACTCTGATTTCTACCACCTTTGATCACCTTTGTCCTTTTATAGTTTAAACTCCAAATCAATGGAATTATACAGCATATATATTTTTGGCCAGGCTTTTTTTGCTTAGCAGTTTGTTTTTGAGATTTTTCTCTGCTTTTATGGGTAGTAATACTTTCGGTGTTCTTATTGCTACATAGTATCCTATTGCTTGGATATTTCACAGTTTATTTTTCAGTCCTTCTTCAATGTATGTTTGGTTTCTTTTCACTGCAAGCTACTGAGACCTGAGTTGCTGTCCTATCGCTGTACACGTGCTTTGTTTAACAGACATGTGCATTGTCAGCACGGTAGGATGGAATAGCTGCCTCGGTGCTTCACTGGGTAGACTTACGTTCCACTTTGGGAGATATTGCCAAACAATTTTTCAAAGGATTCCTACAATTTTCTTTGTAACAGATCCTTGTCCAATTCACTAAAATAGGGACTTCGCTACCTTTAAGTCAGTAGTAGCTCTTGTGAATATTATTGAAGCATTAATCACTTTTTATTAACTTTAAATTTAAAATCATCTATACAGAGCAGGGCTCCTGAAGTGTAGCTCAGGGAACATTAATGCTGAAGTTAATAAATGAAATGTAGGGAGAGGGAGAAGAGAAAAAGGGAAATAAGTTTCATGACCACACACAAAAAGGATGCTATTAATGACGTAAAAGCGAAGTCCTTAATACTTCTAAGATCTGCTAATTTCTCCTGTGTATGAGAGTCACAGAGGGTGGGAATGCATGTGCAGTGCTGTGATACAAACATGAGGTATGACAGAAACTCCTCGGTCCTCACAGACTATCTCGTAGGGCTGTGGTTCCACAGAAGCACTTCTGAGAAACGCTGGCCACGATGAACACTTGCTCAGTGATTACAAGAAGTATCTATAATCCTTAAAGACTCTTCTGACTTAAGCACTAGCAGCATATAAAGTGCAATGAAGCACTTTGCCCCAGATTATATATCTCTGTGCTTCTCTGCTTTGATTTTCTCCACCTTTGAGTTCCCTTTCCCCGTTCTGTACCCTAAAACCATTCACAAATTCAACGTCTGTTGGTTTTTAGTTCTTGACATCACAAGTCTGACTATAACAATTCAATATTGAACTATCTAAAATGAAGTATTCTGAGCCTGAAGCAAAATTAAGTTACTTAAGATTGCACATATTTTAGCTTGAGTAAATAAAATTGCTCAAGTCTTTATCATGCATTCATTTATAGGCTGGCTTTACAATCAACGTTGGCTCCTTGAAGTAAAATGCTCTCTGTCATCTTGATTTACTTTAAATAAACTTGTTACCCTGGTGGGCATGGAATTGCTATCACCTTCACTCTCTGATGTGTAATTATATATGAAGAAAGCTTCTAAGTTTTCTGCAGAAGTAACATCACAATTGAGAGAGAGGATAATCCAATCAAATGTGATCTCCTAGATCTAATTTTTATCATTAATACAAGAATTACTGAGGGAATAGGCCTTCTTGGCTCCTGTTCTCAGTTAAGTTGAATTCAATGTAATATACTTTGGAATGAATATTGGATTTCAATAAAGAACATGTGGGGAATTGGAAACCCAGAAAGCAAGGACAGCATCCAAATTTATGATGGCTCAAAGACTCTGGAAATAGCAATTTATGCCAGATCAAATACCATTTAAATGGGTTGTCGACTACTGGGAAAAAGTGTTTATAGAACATCTAATATCTGCAAAGTGCTTTCAGTCATTTTTAATAGTCATGTTGGGTGGATCTGTATAATTTTAGGTGACAAGGACAACTCAATAAGACAAGTGACATTTAAGATATCCTATGGAAAATTAAATTATTCTAAGGTGTTTGATCATGGAAATAATAATAAAGGAAAAAAAACAAGAAGAAAAAGAATAACAAGAAAAAGTCGAGGCGAATATATGTAGGAAAGCAAGGGTTACAATTGTTAACATTGAATTTCTGACTCATGCTTTGTCTGAATTAGCCTCCATCCTCAAATATCTGGTAGCAAAAACAAAACCTGGATGTTTTTGTAATAACAGAATATATATTCTTCACGGCCACTTAAAATTTTCATTTTGTAGACCTGGAATGTATCCAGAGAAGTCTAACGTTCAATTTTCTTAAATGGCAAAGTCCTGGCGTGCATTGAATATTTAACAGTATACATTAGTTAGTATTGCTATTAGTCCACTATTCTTCAAATTTTTTGGAAGTGCATATAGATTGCAAATTTGAAATACTTAGAAGCGTTTTAACAAATGGTTTCTAACACAACAAATGAAAAGAAAATGAAATATTAAACAAGAGGTAATAGCAAATGATCAATGGAGAAAATAAATCTATTTTACTGCCTGTGGTCATTTAGTGGTTCAGTAAAGATTTTCAGTGGCTTGCATACTCTCCCGTGCTGAGCTTCTCAGAGCTTATGACTGGCCTAATGCTATTTAATTGATTGTGGAGGGACTCAGGGTACCCTTTACGTGGTACCCTTTAGATTATGCCAACCGCAAAGGATATTCAAATAAGTATTCAAAGGAAAGTTTAACACTTTCATTAAGTAAGTCTAACTTTAATCCTGGGTAAAGAAGATAAAGAATATTAGACTGAAGTAAAAGTTCATGGGTGTGCTGTGCTGGTACATTGGTGGTCTCCAATGAACCATCCCTCCCAGTATTCAGATGCTTGGGAAAACTTTGCCTGTGAGTCTGGTTTGGCCAATAAAACCTTACTAAGCAGCTGTATGCAGAGGCTTTGTAAAGGCTTGCACCTTGGGGTGTGTTTCTCCTAGAGTTTTCCTTTTAGAATTCAGGTATCATGCCAAAAGAATTCTGAGGCGTGCTGCTGGAGAGGGGGGCTACATGGAGAGCCCTGGTGGAAGAAAGAGGCCTGGACAGAGAGAAGCCACCTGGAGGAGGACTGGGGCTGTCAAGCGAAGCTCCCCTGCTCAATGGGACTAGCTGAGCATTTGCAGCCAGCACAGCACTGAAGAGGACGACGGTCCAGCTAGTCCAGTCAACCCGTGGAATCAAGAGAAATTAAAAAAAAAAAAAAAAATCAGTGCTCTTTTATGCCGTGGGTTTTGGAGTGGTTTGCTACACAGTAATAGATAAAACTGAAGTGATAGATATTTCAGGGACATTGCAGCATTTAGTTTATTTCTACATATGTTCTTAAAATTTGTTTTCATTTTTTCAAAGTATATCTAAATATTTTAGGAAATTTGTCTTATAAGGCTTATAAAGGTAACAGAAATCCCTTCCCTACTCCCTAATTCCTATATCTGGATACAACCATTATCTGCTTGGATTTTGGTTTTGGTTTGGCTATTTACTTTTGATCTTTATTTCCATTTCTTATATTACCTTTGATTTATCCATTTTAGGTATCACTTATTAATACGATATGAAAGCAGAAGAGTTCTCATTTTTCTTACATAATTATTCTGTGTTCTTTCAAATTTTTGACTACTTCAAATGAGTAGTCTGTGTTTATAAATAATGAACATTTAACATTTAATTTACTCTATATGATCTTTTTCTTTCTTGTTCAACTATAGGCTTTGCTTTTTTGTTCTGTTTTTGTTATTGTCTATGACCTTTGGCTCATTCTTCCTGAATTCTTTAACAGCACCTTTTGCCTATTCCACACAAGTCAGACTCATCAGGTAATTTAGCAGCTCCCTCTCTTCTCTGGAGACTGTGTTCTAGAGCCCTCCATTCTCCCCTTCCCTTCCTGGGTGTTTGCTCTCTCTGCCTGCCGTACTGCTGAGGCCGCACAGCCTCCTCTTACCCTGTTCTTGTGATGCTTCAGTGTTAAAGCGCTGCTTCCTGGAAATCTTAGTTCTTCCTCTTTTATTTGAAACTTTTGTTTTAGAATATCAGTCTTCCTGTAGTTTCCTAAGAAAGGGTGTTTGTGGGACAAATGCTTTGAATTCTTATACATTTAAACATTTCTTTATTCTTCCCTTAACCAATGTTTGATGATCCTTGCTTTACTTTTACATTTAAAACTGGATGAGGGAAAATGTTGGTTGTAAGATCCTTGTGTGTGAGCGGGGTGTGTTCACTGATGGTTTTCACTGTTTTATTGTACATTCTCTGGGTGATGAGCTGGCTTTTTCTTGGGCCACTCCTAGTTCCAAGCACCTGGAGCTATTTGCCTTCTCCATAGAAGGAGCTTCCAGTTTCCTGCATGGAGGTTTTAAATTTGGCTATAGGCATCCTGGGAACTGAGTTGAGCTATAGACTTTTCCATAATCCTATTTTCTTTTCTTTTCTTTCTTTCTTTCTTGTGTGTGTGTGTGGGCCGGGTCTCACTCTGTTGCCTTGGGTAGAGTGCCATGGTGTCATAGCTCACAGCAACCTCAAATTCTTGGGCTCCAGCGATACTCTTGCCTCAGTCTCCTGAGCAGCTGGGACTACAGGTGCTGTCACAAGGCCTGGCTCCTCAATCCTATTTTCATTATGGCCTCAAGACCTGCCCTGTTGTTCCCAGGAGGTGATTCCTAGATTCGCAGCCAGCATTTCTCCAGAGAGTCACCATCTGATATTTGGCTAGGTCAAGGAAGGACAGAATAGCTAGATGGCTATTTTTGGTCAGCATGGAGAGCTGCTGTCAACTGAACTATTTTCACACTTTCAACCTTTCCCTCTTTTTGAGCTCCAGGGTTTACCTTACTTTGAGCAAAGCCTGTTTCCTCCTTTCCTCTAGGAAGACGACGGCATGGAGGGAGTGGACTTGTCACTGCGTGCATTTCTTGTAGCGGGCTTTCGTATTTTATTACTCCTTCTGTTGCTCCCATCAGTCAGACACAGTTCTCCATTCCCTTTCCTGATTCTGAACATGGCTGGCCTCCCCATCTTCTGATGCTTTTCCCGTTTTCTTTTTCCACATGAGTTTGTATATTTTCTCACTTCTGCTATCATTTTAGTGGTGTTTGAGGAGTAAGTAGAGATTAAACACATGGGTTCACTTTGTCAAATTAACTGCAAGACTTTTAGTTTTTAGACAGGTGACATTGCCATTGATAAGGATGAAGTTGTAACTGATTATAAGCTACTTAATGGAATGCTTGAGATGTTTAATATAGAGTCAAATCCTGAAAGTAGAGAAATAGTAGAGTACACCATCAAGCAATTGGCAACCACTATAGTTTTCTAAAATAGAAATCATTCTGGTCCAATTTGAATTTCCTTTAAAATAGAATTATAGTCCTCACTGCAAGTAGAAAATGATAAATGGGATTTACAATGAAGTATTATGAGACATGTTGATTATAGGAAGCTTTGAAATTCAGTTCCAAATACGATGTTAGGCATTGGCAAGGTGGTGAAGGTGAACAACTTTCGTATGCAGAGAACACATATCAATTTTAATCATCAGCTTTAGTAAATGTATTAAGTGCTATCTTTAAAAAATGTTTAAGACCATGCTTAAATCTTATTTCGCTAGAATGTCACCTCCCTGATTTTTTGCCAGAAATAACTTTATCCACTTTCTATAAATATTTTTCTGCCTTCACCTGTGGTTTCTAGTGTTTTTAATTTCATTGAGTGAAAAATGCATCCGCACTGTGTCGCCCTCTTCTAACAAAGTAGTAGTGTTTGGTGGTCAAAGTTTTTGGCTCAGTAAGGATATTAAACAAATACATGAACAAGCCCTACAAAATAATCATCACCTATCACTATCATTCCATTTAAAAAGAGCAACTAACTAGAAAAATTTGAACAAAATAAATAACAAAGTATTGGATTATAGCCCACAATACAAAATAAATGTCCACGAATCCACACCAATATAAATGATTGATTGAATAATTAAGGAACAATAGGCAAATCTCCCATATAGAAGAATTCCATGTAATTTATATAGATACTGCCCCCTCAAGGAGGTGAAACATGACTCCCACCCCTTATGCATGGGGTGTTCACAGTCACATTTTTCTAAAGAATAATCACAGTGAGGAAGCCCCCCCAAACACTACCCTGCCACACGATGAAGTGTAATATCACCAGTGGTGTCATGTTGATGGTAGGTTCCTTTGATATGGTGTGATGAGAATGGCACTTGACCTCTATGGTCTTCCTCCTCCAACTGCATAAGCCAGTCTAACTGTGAGGAAAACGCACACTGAGAATCATTCTATGAAATCCCAGACTCAGTACTCCTCAAAATCGTCAGTTGTCAAAAATAAGAAAGTCTGAAAAACCGTCACCATCTAAAGAGATAACAATTAAATGTAAGGTAGTATCCTGGATGGAATTCTAGGATCATGTAAAAACAAAAGCAGCAAAAAAACCAAACAAAACCTCCCCAAAATGAAAAAATTATTGACTTTAATTAATAATAATGTATTAACATAGGTTCAGTAGTTGTGACAAATGTACCACACTAATGTAAGATTATAACAGAGAAAAGTGAATGCAAGTATACATAAAATTTTCATGTTATTTTTCTGAGTTTTCCATAAATCTATTCTAAAATAAAAAGTTTGCATGAAAGCTACCACAACAATACAATGAATACACTTCTTTAAATTCAGAAGGGGGACATTTGTATAAAGCAAACGCCAAAATCCCTCTATATGGCATTTTTGAATGAAAATTCTAAGGCCCTATGACTGAATGGACCTTCTCTTGGCCAAGGGAACCCCTGCAAAAACCCCACAACTGAGTTGCTGGTCATGAGGAGAAGGGAGGTCAGACACCTGTGTCATTCCCCCTGCCTTTTAGAGTTACTCTTTTTAACAATAAGAGACCAAATCATTATCAAGACCTAAGGCTATGCAAGACCAAGGTTAATCTATACCTACAGGCTATTAATCCACAGGTTACTTGCATTCAGGACAAGTACATGTCTGGAGGTTTTCTCTGCTTAACAGACTTCCTTTTCTTAACTTGAAACATATTAAACCTTTAGACAAAGCTTCATTTTCTTTAATCAGTTACAGAGAATCTTTAAATCCACTTATAAACCCCCTTAAGATGTTCCACCTTTTTGACCCAAACTAGTGTATACCTTCCATGTATTGACTTATGATTTTACCTATAATTCCTCTCTGTGAACATATAAAACCAAACTATAACAGGCAGCCTCGGGCACATTTTCTCAGGACTTCTTGAGCCTTGTGCTCTGGGCCATAGTTACACACATTCAGCTCAGAATAAACCCCCTTAAATTATTTTACAGACTTGGGTTTTTTTTCTAACACATTTACTTTCTTCTTGTTTTACCACTGACAGGTTAGAACTTTTCCAAGCATCCAGATCAGTCCATTGGCTTTTGGGACACATCTGTCTCTACCATTCTGGGTTACTAATTTCTGATATTATTAGGACATGCACAATCTGCTCCTTCCCTTAAAGAGCTAACATTAAAAGAGCTTTTATGTTTGAATCTATTAATTTTGATACTTCTATCAAGGCTCAGAACATGATACCCAGAGCATGGCACCTTGGCGTGCTGAATCCTTTGTACTGACTGAGGTTGGGATGGCTTCAGAAGCAAGGTCTCTCTAACCTCATGCATTCCTATCTCCCACTCTCCTTTTCCCTCGTCAAAGAAACCAGAATTCCTCTCTCCCAAGTGGGTTCATGGAAAGTAGAACTCCTTTCGCCCAAAGCAAGCCATAAAATTATAAAGGTCATTCTCTGAACTACCTTCCATGAAAGCAGCTTATAAGCCTCTCATTCCAGAGGGGTTGTGCCCACACCAGGGGGAAGAAAGCTATACAGAGAGGCCAACAAGAATCTGAACAGTCTTGCCGAGTTCCCCCAGTTCCTTACTATTAGATCATACACTTTTTATCCAATCACAGTTCCCCACAGCTATCCACTTCTTTCATCAGACTTAGCATGTGAATATAGTTTTCCCTGAGTTTTTGTGTCTTCATTTCTGAAGGCTCCCATGTCACATAAAACTTTGTTAAATAAATTTGCCTTTCTCTTGCAAATCTGTCTTTTTGTTACAGGGATATCAGACATGCACCTTGCAATGGTGAAGAAAGGCTATCATTTTCCTCCTATACTTAACACGTAATAGATTCTGGAGAAATAAGACATTTTCTGTGTAATTGATTTGGATTATGTTATCCCATTAAATTGCAAAAATACATGAACTATTCAGGCAAAATTTAAATAGGTTCTATTACTAATTATGTGGAAAACAATTAAAATTCAAAATGACTGATATGATAAAAATGATTCTAAAACATGGGGAAGCTATAAATATGCAAGATTATCTTCAAAAATGAAAGCAGCAATAGAAAATATGGTAGGGGCTCCTGGTTCAATATAAGATTCCTATGAGTCTTAAGCCCCTCCAGATGATTGGGGCCCCTCTTGGCCAAGGGAAGCCCCACTCCCAAATCCTAAAAAAAAAAATCTTAAAGCTGAGTTGTTGCCTGTGTGGAAAAGGGAGGTCAGACATGCCTAGTTATGCCCTGTCCTTTTTGAAGTTACTCTATGTAATGATAAATACAAAGTCTTTAACAGGTCTAAGGCTATGTGAGACAAAGGTTAAACTACACTTGCAGGTCATCAATTTAATAGATCACTTAAGTTTCCATGTGTGTTTCATGTTTTGTTTCTGATTAATAGACTTCCTTATGTTAACTTAAAGTATTCCAAGCCTTTAGACAAAGCTTCATCACTTTAAACAAATACAAATCAAAGAATCTTTGAACCCACCTATAACCTGAACTCCTGGCTTTGAAATGTTCTGCCTTTTTGGGCCAAACCAACGTGCATTTTCCATGTATGGATTTATGAATAACATGTAATTTCTGTATCCCTAAAATGTGTGAAACCAACCTGTATCACCACCACGATGAGATCTCTTGCTCAAGACTTCTTAGATGTGGCTCTTGGGGACCCTTGGTCATACATATCTGGCTTGCAATAAACCTCTTTATTTTATAAAACAATTTGGGTTCTTTTCTAATGACAATTATTATGGAATAGAAATAGGCAATATCATAAAGGTAGAATTAAAAATTTCTGAAGGTATTTCAGAAAGAAGGTAGAAGAACTGTTGGTTTTGTAAGTGTTTTGACTTTATTATAGTTAGTAATTTATCTATACTGATCATGTATATTTCCTCAATTAGAAGAATTAAGCTTAATTAGGAATATGTTTTAAAATGAAAAAAGTTTGGATTACAGTTATTTACAAGAGGGACTTTTATGCTTGTTTTGGGGTTCATTAGTATGATGGTAGCCAATTACTATTGTGAATAAAGGACCAATGAGAAGCTCATTCAATTGTATTCTCAATATTTATATATTTTATTGGTTTTCATTTTAGGAAGGGAAAATCTGTTAGGATGGAAGTCTATTTCTTTGGATAACCATAAAACATAGTTAAAGGTTTCTTTCTTTCTTTTTTTTTTTTGATGGTTGTACTTAAAACAAGAATAAAAAATTTAAATTCATAGGTGAGTGGAGTATAAATATCTCAACACAACAATTAAGTGAGGTGAAGGCTGTGTTAACCAGTTTGATGTAAGCATTCCAAATTGTATATAAAATCAGTACATTGTACCCTATAAATGCATTGATATTGGCAGTTATGATTTAATAAAAAAATTGTTAAGGAAAAAAAAAACCCTTAAATCCATATATATCAAGAGCAGCCTGAGAACATGAGCCCATGGAAGAAAAACTTTTGTTTTTCTTTAAGAGCGTGAAAGAATGAGAAAGAAGATGAAAATATGGCATGTAATAAAAAGCAAAACATGATACATATTACATAAAGCAAATTAAAACTGAAGTAAACACATTAGTGTATTAAACATATTAGTTCACTAATAAGAAAAAATGGATGCATAAGGAAATGTAAAGAGAATAAGTGAAAAAAGAAGTAAAAAAACTAAGAAGTAGATGGAAAGAGACAAAAGAGGGAGAACTGCAAATAGAGAAAGTAAAACTAGCGAGATTATACACAGAGAAGTGGAAGGGAAGATGCAACGGAGGAGGGAAGGGGAAAGGAAGAAGGGCTCCTCTGGAGATTCCAAACTGGGTGCACTGTGACACTCGGTTTCCGGAGCTGCAGATGTGGGGTAACACCTTTTATTCCTCCATTTGAAATGCAAATTACAAATCCCCTCTCAGGCTCTTGGTGAGAGAGCAGGGCATCTTCCCTCAGGGTTGACTTGGTGCCTGAACAAGGCAAAATACCTCCCCCCAAGTCTCTAGAGAAACTCTCCTTTCCGTCCAACACCCTCATTTCTTTGGTTGGCTATTTAAATGTTTGGTTTTCTGGAGGTTTTTCCAAATAATTTTTTGTCTCTGCTGTGAGTCCTACTACCTGGAACGTCCTCACCAGTGGCTCTACAGTGGGGTAGAGTCTTCTGCTCATACATCAAATCTCATCTCTGTGACCAGCGCCTTGGCAAAGCCTTCCCCAAACCCAGCTGTTACATCGGAACAGAACCCATAGGCTCCCGGGGACCTAAGGGGAAAAAACTGGGCAAAATTAATATAAGGGTTTATTTGGACCAAGTTTGAGGATTGCCTGGGAGCACTGATCATATTCACAGCTGTATTCCCCGTCACTGAGCCTGTGACTGACCCAGGGAAGGTGGGATAACATACCGAATGTATGCATGAGTGATGAGGTGGATGGATTAATAGTGTGGGAGACCAGACTACGTCTCCCCAAGGTATAAACGATCGTTGAGCTGAAGACAATTAAGTAGAAACAGATGTAGGAAAATCTCTCTGTTTTTCCTCTGTGTGCCCGAAAGCAGGCTGTAGGTTTACAAAGACAAAAGGTAACTCTGCTTCCCACTCTGTGAGGAAATATAAAGGTTAATCACAGTCGACAACTTACAGGCCTAGAGTGGTACTAGAAGAATCACATTAACAAGCGCCACTGATGAGCCTTTATCCGCCCTTTACTTGCCTGCCCACAAGTTGCTGCCCCGAGAGGCTCAAAGTCCTTTACCCTTGTCATTTCTCTAAAAACTTACTGTTCTTTGATAAAGATACTATATACACTGGTGTTCAAAGTAACCTCTTGGAGAACCGCTTATTCCCTAGGTGTCTCCTGTAAATACATATATATTAACAAATTTCTGTTTGTGTTTTTCTTGTTGATCGGTTTGTTCCAAGTACTAGCGTATGGGAGTTATTCTTCCCTTACACCAGTCTAACCATCTACATGTTTTCTTCCAAGTAGAGTTTAAAATGCTTGTCTGCAGCAATTAATTACTCATCTGCATGTGTTAACCTCCAATACCCAATATTGTGCATTTGGCATATAATCAGACTTGCAAATTCACTTACAGTGCATTTCTGTGTGTTTGTGCACGTGTGAATGTGTGTGTATGTTTAACCATGACATACTCACAAAAACTTTGAAATGAAATTTTCCCTTCAAAATTTAAAATTAAAAATCAACATGTGATAAGATCAGAAACATGAATACCACCTTAAAAAGAATCTCTTATCATCCAGAGAAACATTAACGTATCTTCATTTAGGATAGAAATGTAAGTGAATGAAATTAAGTCAGGGATATAACCCTTGCTGGCTCTTTCTGTTATTCTTCTTGAAGAGGGCAATAGGTTCTTCTAAACAAGGTAGAGATTTTCATAATCAGTCACATGTATAATCTACACAGAACAATCTACAAATGTTGTTTGACAATGATTTCTCTTGAGGTATAGAATATATTGCAATCCAGACAGGTTATGAGGATATAATAATAAGGATCAGGATACTTATCTCAACTGGGACACACAGAGTGTTAGGACCATCAGATTTTAACATAATCCACAGATGAGCTATTTGGAGTAATCAACTTCCTTCTCATCATCCTTAGCCAGTCAGGTTAAAAACAACTTCAGCTAGATTAGAAAATGGGACTCTCAAAGAATTCTGATGACTACAATAGTCCATTTCTACCAGAAAGACTAAAGAGACCAAGTTTTGCCTGTTTCTATCAAACATTTGATGAGGACAGATTTTAGTTGTATTATTAATTCTTGATTAGAAAGTATTTCTAAACAAAAACAAAATGTTACATCTGGCCTGTCTGTGTCTATTAAGAAAAAATTAAACATCTCACATCCTTTCCTGTCCCAACCAAGGTCACGACAACATGGGTGCAGATGATGACAGACCCTCATTTCAACAGAATTCTTAATTTAATATTAAATAAATCATTCAGTTCTCAATTATGGTCTTTTAAAATTGTGACGATAGGATTAAGGATGCATAATTTTAACTTACACTTTTCAATAACATTTTTCAGAAAGCAGAGAGAGAAAGAAAAGGAGTGGGAGCTATACCAGATGAAAAAACTCACTATTAGCTAACAATTGGTGAGAGCCTGAAGAAATACCTGCTCAGGAACCCTAGGGCAGAACTGCAGGTCCAGGCTTGGGGGCGGGAGGATACGTGTAAGCACCTGAGTACAACCCTTATATGGATTATGGGTGTCTGGCTTTCTCCAAGCAGAGAAAGCAAAGCATCTGTTGCCTCTCTCCATCTCAGCTTTCAGATGCTGTCAGGGCCATTATATATGTGGTATTTATAAACACAAATTCAGTGTATTTACATGCACTGAATATATAAAATATGTATTATATATATAAATATATATTTATTATCTTTTATATATTTTAATATATATTTTATTTCAGCCCTGAAATACATATGGTATTCACATATATAAATGTAAGTATAAATATATACACACACACACCATCACGGTATCCTTTTCATCCATTCACAGTCCACGCCTTCTGGAAATGTATTCCTGCCAGGTTGGGTGTAGACAATGCATGGCAGTAAAAGGTTAGAACTTTGGCTGTAAATTAGCAGTATGGAGAGTAGAGACAAGAGTAACTCTTATAGCAGTAACATTTTACATACTAGTTTTTCAAGAGAAAAGTCACAAACTACTTAAAATAATGCAGGAATAGGACATTGTGGCTCAGTGAGTAGGGCACCGGCCCCATATACCGAGGAGGGCAGGTTTAAACCTGGCCCTGGCCAAACTGCAACAACAACAACAAAACATAGCCAGGTGTTGTGGTGGGCGCCTGTAGTCCCAGCTACTCGGGAGGCTGAGGCAAGAGATTCGCCTAAGCCCAAGAGCTGGAGGTTGCCATGGGCTGTGACACCACAGCACTCTACTGAGGGTGACAAAGTAAGACTCTATATCTAAAAAAAAAATGCAGGAATAAACTTTTTCCCATATTTCCACGGTTAGATATATAGACAGAAAGAACTAGCTTTTTCTCCCCTTGCTCAGTTCATAACTGAGGACCCCGATAACAAAAGACAGATTTAAAAGCAGAGAAGCATATACATTCATTTATCATACATTCTGGATAGCACAGGAGCCTTCATAAGGAAATGCAGATCCAGAGAACTAGGGGAACCTGTGTATTCTTAAGCTGTTTAATGAGGAAGTGGCCAGTTATAAAGAGGTGTGATTGGGCAAAGGGGTGTATGAAATAATGATACTAAACTGAAGGGGGCTTAGCCCTGCTTATTAAGACTCTTCTCTGTGCCCCTTTGTCTTCAGAGATGAGGGTATTCCTTTCCTCTGAGTTTATGGTGAGCACCTCTCACTTAAGGATCTTATGATCTTCTTCCAGGGAAAGTCAGAAAACCCTTCCTAGGGGAGAAGGAATAAGGGAAGGTGAGAGTAACTTCCTGCTTTTGTTGTTTCTCAAATGTGAAGATACCATGTTTTGGAGTATCATGTCCTGAAGCCCATTAGGTAGGGGAAGCAGTTTTCCTGTTCAGTTCAGCAAAATAAACTGATTTTTAAGAATGGCCTGGCATTAAAAGTGACATTTTAACCGAATTAGGAAAAGCAAAGGCATACTTTAGAAACTGAATGTGGCTGGGAGTGATATACATGATTCCCAGGTCTGACTCATAATTTCTTAGGCCATCCCCTTTCTTCCTCCCTGAAAGTCAAATGGTGATAATTGCAGATTAGGAGCCGATGGTGGATGTGCAATACGGACAAAGTCTGGTACTTGAGTGAACACTTGAAAGAGAGCTCCCTAGCCAGCACACCTGTGTTTGACTGTGTTAAAATTTATGCATTTAACATTGAGATTTTAGGACATATTTGTTACAGCAGCTAGCATCAGCTTAATTCTAATACTAATAAAGATTCCTTGGGAAAAATAGGGCCTGTGATGTCATATGATTTTGAAAGAGAAAGAAGGGGAAATTTAATACTTTAGAAAGATCTAGGTTTCTGAATATGGCCTGTTATTAACTCACTGAGCCTTGAATAAGTTATTTAAAATCTAGGATCTTCAGTTTTCTTATTTGTCAATGTGTCTGCAAAAGGCTGCCTCTAAGTTAGGTTACCTTTTTCCAGATTTAAAATTCTATGGTTTGCTTATAAAAAGTGAAAACTCTTGAGATAATGTCAAGTACTACTTAACAGTTAAAAACTAGGTGTTACAGCTCACAGCAACCTCCAACTCCTGGGCTCAAGTGATTCTCCTGCCTCAGCCTCCCAAGTACCTGGGACTACAGGCACCCACCACAACGCCCAGACATCTTTTTTTTTTTTTTTTTGGTTGTAGCTGTCATTGTTGTTTGGCAGGCCCCGGCTGGATTTGAACCCGCTAGCTCTGGTGTATATGGCTGGTGCCTTAGTCGCTTGAGCTACTAGTGCTGAGCCTGTTTAAAAATTTTTATATAATAAGGCCCAATAGATGTCTTATAATTCTGTGCACCATTTTAAATGCAATATCAGGAAACAAAAATAATGGTAATCAAAATTATAAAATACTGATGGG
>CAUYRH010180454.1:0-26450 GCA_963574655.1 Perodicticus potto
TTTTTTTTGCAGTTTTTGGCCAGGGCCAGGTTTGAACCTGCCACCTCCGGTATATGGGGCTGGCGCCCTACTCCTTGAGCCACAGGTGCCGCCCCTGCTTTTCCATTCTTGTGATGCTTTACTAAGAAGATGTGCTTCAACTCTATACAGGTTAATATAAAAGATGTAAAGTCCCCTTCTTTTTTATAGCTGAATAGTATTCCATGGTGTACGTATACCATAGTTTATCCATTTATGAGTTGATGGCCATTTAGATTGTTTCTGCATTTTGGTGATTATAAATTGAACTGTGATAAACAGTCTAGTCCAAATGTCCTTATGATAAAATGATTTTTTTCTTCTGGGTAGATACTTAGTAATGGGATTGCAGGATCAATTGCAGGTCTAATTTGAATTCTTTGAGGATTCTCTATACTTCTTTCTAAAGAGGTTGTATCAGTTGGCAGTCCCGCCAACAGTGTCAAAGTATTCCCTTCTCTCCACATCCACACCAGCATCTGCAACTTTGAGACTTTGTGATGTTACATGGGCTTTTCTCACTGGGGTTAGGTGATATCTCAGAGCGGTTTTGATTTGCAATTCTCTGATGATTAGGGACGATGAGCAGTTTTTCAAATGTTTGTTAGCCATTTGTCTTCTTCAGAGAAGGTTCTGTTCACGCCTCTTGCCCAGTGGTTGATGGAATTGTGAGCTCTTTTTTTGTTGATTAATTGAGTTCTCTACAGATCCTAATTATCAAGTCTTTCTCAGATTTGTAACATACAAATATCTTTTCCCATTCTGAAGGTTGTCTATTTGCTTTAATTGTTGTGTCTTTAGCTGTGCAGAAGCTTTTCAGTTTAATTAAGTCCCATTTGTTTATTTTTGTTGTTGTGATTGCCACTGAAGTCTTCTTCATAAAATCGTCTCTAATCCAATCTAATCAAATGGCTTGCCGCTCTACTTTGCCACAGCACGCTTTCCCAGCCTCCAGGTCCTTGTGCATATTGGGTGATGTTCCTTTACCCTTTCTAACTGGCTGACTCTCACTAACCTTCAACTTCAACTTAGATACCATTTCCTTGTCAGGAATTTTCTGTGACACACGTGATCCAGAATAGGTACCACAATGGATGATGATCCTAGGAGGAATGGATCCCATGTCTATCTCTGTGGCCCAGGGAGGGCAGGGGTTGGTTCTTTCACCCCTGTACTCCATGTGCTGATGTGCTAGCCCACAGAGAATGCTTCAAACATATTTGTTTAAAGACGAAATATTGAATACCTGAGGAATGCAGAAGGAAGATCTCAAAAGCTTTTGACCCCTTGATAAGGAGAAAGATTGGGAATGAGGCTTTGCTTACATTTTCATGGCTGTATTTCAGGTTCCTGAAAGAAACGATATATCCTTTTCATTGATCCCCAATTATGTTTTGGAAATGAAGAGATACTTTAACCAGAAGACATTTAATTTAGCATTTTGCTAATTGTCCTTTGTTCTCTGTGTAAAGTTTTATCTTTTCAACTAAATTGTAAACTTCATAGGGATTACATTTTCTTTTCTTCCCTCTCTTTCTCCTTTCTTCCTTCGCTCTCTCTCTTTCTTTCATTCTGATATATATTGAAATTTGGAAACTACTGCTCTAAAGAATAATGGGAAACCAGTTTGGCTGATTTGGTAGCCCCATAAGAGATCTAATCTGAGAATAGATCTTTCTTTTTGTTATGATCAGGTTTGCCGTCCTTTCTTCTTGCCCCCAATCAAACCTATACCAGTAGTTCTCATCCTTGGCTGAGGAGCTTTTGTTTTATTTTTGACTTTTAAAAATTGATAAATAAAAATTGTATCTCATTACCATGTACAATATGTTGTTTTGCAATACAGATACCTTGTGGAATGGCTAAATCAAGCTAATTAACACATCCATTATCTCATATACGAAGCATTTCTTGTGGTAAAAACACTGAAAATCTACTCTCTTAGTAATTTTCAGGAATATAACACATTGATGTCAACCACAGTCACCACATTGTACAATTGCGTGCTCTATTTCTTTTGATTCTCCCACAGCCCCTATTTTGTGCTGGGAACATAGAAATCACTCAACATTTATTCTGCATATTTTGTAGGGAGACATAACTAATTCCCAAAATTATTGTCAATTCTCTTTGAAAATCACTACTTTCGTGTGTACCAACCTAGAAAGCTGCTTCATAGCCTTGAATGGATAAAAAGGTCCTCGACTTTTTGGACTACTGAAAGACATGAATTCTAAGGAGAACTACATTCTGGGAAGAATTCCCCATCTCACACTCTCTAACTTGTCTTTCCTTCTGGGGCTAGGATTGTTAACCCTCAGTTTTCTGGGATGTCATTATACATCCTGGGATTTAATCATCCAAGACATCCCTCATTCCCCCCCTTTTTTTTGAGACAGAGCCCCAAGCTGTCACCCTGGGTAGAGTGCCGTGGGGTCACAGCTCACAGCAACCTCCAACTCCTGGGCTTGAGTGATTCTCCTGCCTCCGCTTCTCAAGTAGCTGGGACTACAGGCACCTGCCACAATGCCCGGCTATTTTTTGGTTGAAGCCGTCATTGTTGTTTGGCGGGCCTGGGCTGGATTCGAACCCACCAGCTCAGGTGTATGTGGCTGGCACCTTAGCCACTTGAGCCACAGGCACTGAGCCCCCACGTCTCCCTTAATCGTTCTTGGGGACCACAAAGCCATGACTGTGGGAGAGAAGTAGGATCTGAGAAAAATTCCAAGTTTGAGCCATAGTGAGACGACCTCTCTCAGGCCCTGATATTAAACTTGTGACTCTTGACAGCATTTGCTGAGGAAATCCATCACCCTCTTATTTTGTATTTTTGGGGGTCTCACTCAATATTTTGACTCCAGGGTAAAAATTACCATGACTAGTACTTGAATTGCTGGCACCTATAGTCTCTGGAGTTAATGTTACTAGCAGCTTTATCCAGGAACAATTCTGCTGTGAAATACTCAGCTGTAAAAGAAATGAGGCTACTGAGAAAGATTCTTTTGAGTGTCTCTGGCATGCAGAGAGGCGATGGGGATCTTGTTGTGTACGTGTGGGAAAGTGAGGGGAATGATAAATAGTGTGCTACCTCTCCTCCAAGAGCACGTCCTTTTATTTCTGACACTTAAAAAGACACTGTCAAAAAGATGTTTTACTGATTTGACTTTCTGTGCAGGAGAACGTGCAACAGTTACCTAGTAAGTGGTTTTATAGGGAGTTTCACCCACACGTTATAATAAACTGAGCCCGAAGATAACATATCTTTTGTGCTTTTACAGTGCTTGGATGATAACTGTGAAAAATTATCTAGTGGAGGTTAGCAAACTGTACCTGTGGTCTTTTTCTCATGACCTCTGTATGATAAAGTTTACTATCTCGGAGCATGATGCATTGTCAAATAATAGGTTTGCTTGTCTGGCCAACAAGAAGTAATTGAGGAGTGTTATAGTTTTACAATCGTGTTTCAATGACTCTGCTGCTTTTGAGTTGTTAGACCTGAACAAAATGGGTCAACGTTGAAAGAATAAAGTTTTTTTCTCTCTCACCCCTCCCCCGTCTCCCACCTTGCTTCCTTGGAGAGCCTTTATGGGGGATTTTTGAAGAAGAGAGGTGGGATAATAGCCTTGACCATGACGACTCTCTGTTTCGGGAGGCATCCTAGACTTTCAGTTTGGGGCTTAAGGGGGGAGATTTGGTCTTAGTTTAATGACTTAGAGCAAACTTAGATTCAACTTAACCCATAGATTTGCCTTGTATTATATGTACACTTGTGTTCTTTCTATCCTTGGGGAGAAAATAGGCCAACACACTTATTTTGTTTTGAATGTTTTTTGGACCCCAGATCTATATCTTTAAGGAATATTCCCCCCCCATACATTTTTTTTCTCTTTTTAGAGATAGGGTGTTTCTCCATCAGCCAGACTGGAGTGCAGTAGCGAGATCATAGCTCATTTGAATCCACTTGAATTCCTGAGCTTAAGGAAATCTCACTTCAGTCTCCCAAGTAACTGGGACAATGAGCACCCATCACTGCCCCTGTCTAATTTTTTAATTTTTTGTAGAGAGAGGGTCTTGCTATATTGCCCAGCTGATTTATTTATTTATTTATTTTGCAGTTTGGCCGGGGCTGGGTTCGAACCTACCACCCTAGGTATATGGGGCTGGCGCCCTACTCACTGAGCCACAGGAGCCGCCCCTGCCCAGCAGATCTTTACCTCCTGTCCTCAAGATATTTCATTTCCTTGGCCTCCTAGAGTGCTGGGATTACAGGCATGAGCTGCTGTGCCTGATCTCCTCTGTACATTCTTAAGACCAGATCAAAGCTGGATGATCTAGGTCAGGTAGTAAACAATATTTGATATTGCTATGTTTCATTTTCTTTTCTTTCTTTTTTTTTTTTTTTTTGAGACAGAGCGTCAAGCTGTCACCCTGGATAGAGTGCTGCGGCATCACAGCTCACAGCAACCTCCAATTCCTGGGCTCAAGCGAGTCTCTTGCCTCTGCCTCCCAAGGACTACAGGCGCCCGCCACAACGCCTGGCCATTTTTTGGTTGCAGCCGTCATTGTTGTTTGGCAGGCCCAGGCTGGATTCGAACCTACCAGCTCAGGTGTACATGGCTGGCGCCTTAACCGCTTGAGCCACAGGCGCTGAGCCTACATTTCATTTTCTTTGGGGCATGTCTGGCCCAACATTTTACAAAGTGTATTCCAAATAGTTCCAGGAGATCTTTGTGACAAAATGAGTTTTGGAAACATTGTACAACTAACCTAAACCATTATTTCAGGGCTACATGGTGAACACCAGCACAGTAGAGGCTTGGAGAAGTGCAACAGTAGAGAAACTTGGAATTCTGGCATTTCTCAAAGATGACCACAGAACCCCACCCTATCCCTAGGGTCCTGCAGAGCTGGTATGCTGCATAATATATTGGGGGAAATTTTGAAAAATGAAGGTTTTGGTGATTTATAAATACAGCCTTGGTTCCTTCCAAGAGGAACATGTCTAGAGACCAAACACTACTAAGCAACCTCCCTGCCCCCAGCAACATACACACGTACACACTTGTCTTAGAAATAATGTGTTTGTTTTTCTTTTTTAAAAATAGGGTTACTAAGATTAAAACTTAACAGCTTCCCCAGGCATAGGAGGAGTTATTTCACTGTTACAGGGCCAAGGGACTTCTTTTGGAAATTAATGAGGTAAATGATTAGGATTTACATTGAACAGGAATGTTCAATTGACTTGTTTGTATTTGCCGCTTGTGCGGGTTTCTAAAAATGAAGGAGGAGACTGCTGAGTCTGGGAGAGAATCTACTTTGAAGAACAGAAGTGTTAGGTGTGCTTAGCCTAATTCAGCTACAGGGATCTGGGGGTCAAACGGCAGTGAAGGTTCATCTGCGGTGTGCTAGCACCTCCTTGCAGAAAGGAAGGCTGTGTGTACCATGTTCAAGGAGCCCTAACACTGTTTGGGGGCCTCCTCTAAAAGATACAAACAGAAGAGAGGACAGGTGTTCGATAGCCCGGCATCCAGTGACAATGACAGGGCCCCAGGGAGTGTGACTCAGTAGCCAAGAAGTGGGCAATGATAGCAGTCTGGGGGTGGCCTGGGACACAGGAAGCAGGGCCTTGGAGATCAGTCATGGAAGCTGCACAGCATCGGGAAACGAAGAAGATGAAACTAGGAGTGTGCAGGCACCATCTCCCCCTCTCCCCAGGGTGTTGGGAATCTTGAAAGCAGATCTTGGGGCTAATAGGAGCTGGTATCATTATAATAACAGGACTCAATTCTACCCACAGGGTTAAGTCCACGGACATCCTTCTCATTACACAAGTGATTGCACTCCTGGCCAATCCAGTCCAACTGTTGCGGACAGATGAGACAAGCATTTCAGGGTGTGGTTGGGCCATCCTAGAAGATCTCATAAGATGGATGGATTATGTACTTCTGCGTAACCCTAAACCATAATGGCTGTAAACATTTATTATCTCATGCAGTTGGTCAGGAATTCAGGAGCCACTTAGCTGGATGATTCCGTCTCAGAGACTCTTGTGAGGTCAGAGTGAAGATGCCACCAGGGCTGCAGTCATCTGAAGGCTTGACTGGAGGATCCATTTCCAAGATGGCACAGGCACATGGCTGTGGGCAAGACCTTGGCTCTTTGCTGGCGGTTGATGGGAAGCCTCAGTTTCTTACCATGTGGATCTCTCCACAGAGCTCTCTGAGTATCTTCAGAACATGGCAGCTGGCTTTCCCCAGAGCAGATGATCCAAGAAAAGCAAAGAGACCTTTCATAATCAAACTTTGGAAGTCAAACTTTGCCCTCTATTACAAGCTTATCCCTAAGGCCAGCTCACACTCAAGAAATTATGAATGTGTTTTAAGACTGTTACAATGGTGGTTCACTTGTAATCTCCTCGAGGGGTTAAAGGGTTAACAGGAATGTCAGGGGAAAGGATGAGAAAAGGAGTTTATTTGGAGAAAGGTGTGAATAAATTTGCTTGCCTGCTCAGAGGAGAAATCTATTATGAGTTACAGAAAACCTTTTTTATTTATTTTGAAATAAAAAGATGGGCTCCAGACAGGACTGCTTGTTAAATTGGATGAAATTAAAAATAGCTTAACGTTAGGGAAGGGGGGGATGATTAGTTCTCAGGATATATTAAATGTCCTCACACGAGAAGGGAGTCAGCTATTGGGAAGAGCTGCTCTGGCAAACATATGCTGTGTCAAACTCCGCCAGCAGATGCAGAGTCTGCTGCTAAAGTTAGCTCCCTGAGAACAGGGCTGGATGGGCTGCCATCACAGATGTCTCTGGAACCAGCACTGCGACAAATATAATTCTTACCACTGGAAAGCAAGGCCCTATGCGAGAGCCTTCTCACTCTGTTGGAGGGGTTAAAGGGAGGTGTGAAGGCAGATTGAGGACCCCAAATGCTGACTCTTCTGTGATCCTTGAGAAAAACGCATGATTTGGAAGCCACAAGGTATCCTAGTATTTTGCATTTCTAAATTTGGAAACCCCTCCTAAGGTGAATTCTTGTTACTTTAAGAGGAACCCATGGTATATGTAAAATCCAAGGCCTGATTGGGAGGCTTCTGAAATGGGTATTTTGAGATATATAGTCTGAAATGCTGGAGACAGATGAGATAAGTGTTCAAAAATGCCTAAAACAGTAGAAAAGGAGTTAGAAAACTACATTAATGAGAAGTGATTTAAGTTATTTCTTTAGTGCAAGAACCAAAGGCTTTTGCCAAACAGGAAGGGGACCCAATTTCATGGACGAGGACATACAGATGATGTCAATGTGCTGAGCAATTCACTGAGTTACCAAGCAGAAGTTCCCAGTGTGGGTTTCATAGGATTTAGTCCGTAGGGATGCCTTACAACAGGAGAATTCTGTGATAAATAAGCATGGCAATGGTGCAGCACCGTCCCCTTCTTGGAGAATCGCGGGGCACACGAGCATTGGAATGGCTCTGAGAAGCCGTTAAATGAAGACACCTGTTTGACCATGGACTTTGTTTTTTTCTAACCTCTTATTGATCTCTAGTCCCTATTCCTATCCCTTTAGAACAATGTTTTTCAACCTTTTATGTCCCCCGGCACACTTGAACCTATAGTTAAGCCTCTGTGGCACACTTAAATTATGTTGATTAAAAAAAGAAAAAGAGTAGGAAAGAAAGAATATACTCACTGTGCTTTGAAGTTCTTTTGAACATAATTTAATTAATGATCTTTAAAATTTTTTACAGCACACCTAAGATCCTAAGGCACACTGAAAATCACTGCTTTAGAATGCCAGCTTCACAAGGGCATGTCTTTGTCTTTTTTTTTTTTTTAATCTGTAATTATAGCTCCACAGCCCAGAAAGTGCCTGGATCCAGAAGTGAAGTTGCCATAAAGTGATGGAACCTAAGCTTTTGTTCCATCCTAGTTGCACAGGCCCCTATCAAACCCTGTAACTAATTTTGGATTCACAGTTTTGTATTTTTTCTCTTTCAAAGAATTGCACAAAACCCAGCCCCACTACTGCCTGCACCCACTAGGTGCTCAACAAGTCATTATTGAGTAAATGAATGAATGAACTGGTGTTAATGGAGTATACATTGGAAAGCTCCATCCTAGAGCCAGAAGACTCCCAGACAGGAGGGTGCTTGGTTCACATTCACCTTTGAGGAGGGATGACAGAGGAATAAAGTCTCATTTGGGGAAGAAAATAACTGCAAAATGTTGGAGTTGGAAATAAAGTCCAGTTGATTTGCGATTGACTATTTGGGCTTAACGGTGGCTGGTGTTCTCACTGGTTGGGATTTATCTGATGAAATGTGAGAGAATTTCATTATGAGGGTGTAGAGGACTAACAAAAATCACAATGCAATATTTAAACATCTCACCTAGTCACAGAGTTTCCTGAGAAGCAAAGTCTGGTGTCCCTGAAAAGATCCTTAGCAGGTTGCTGGCCCGCCATTGCTCCACTGCTCCGGATTAGGGTCCCTCTGAGGTGAGGACAGTGGGTTGCTGACAGGGCAGCACGATCAACAGAGAGTTCCATACAATCCCAGGGCTGTCCGGTTCTGACCCTTCCCACCAGCTTTACCCCCTTTCAATTCCAAATTTGGTTTGACCCTCAAGTAATGACACAGACTTTTAATAGTCCCACCAGTCCTCACACGACCAGATTAACATTGTCTTTTAAAGACGATGCTTTAGGGAGCGCCACGCTGGGCTCTGATACAGCTGTTACTAATGAAAATGTTTGCAGCCCTCTTTTGGAATTGCCTTTTGTGTCAATTATGAGGCGCATGAGACAAATCCATCCCCTCGGCCATATGCTGTTTTTGACCAAAAATGGTCTTACCTAGTTTATCCTGCAAAATGGCCCAGAATAATCAGCTAGCTTCATTTTGGAATCACGTAAGGATTTTCATCCAAACTCAAGTCCACTGTCAAAAGACAAAAATTTGCCAGGATTGAGAGTGTTCCAAAACATATGCCATGCGATCTGAAAGCAACTCCCTCAGAGGAGACCAACCCCGTACCCAGGAAGGAGAGTGTCTCTGTGGAGACAAGGACTCTGGAAGAGCTGCCTCCGACAGGACAGTCAGGGCCATCACTGGTGAAGTTCTAATAGAATTTTGAAAGCTGAGAATCTGAATCCTTGGTATGCATCAGAAACAGCTGAAGTCTTTAAAAAACTCTCATGCTTAGACACTCTCCCCAGAAGTTCAGGTTCTACTGGCTTGGGGAATGTGTGTGTTCAGGTTATGTGGGTGTGATTTTAATATGTGCCTAATATTAACCTCTATGATAAACAACCAATCTTACTAACTTTCCTCACAATTGTTCCTGTTTAATATTTGTGTTGAGATAAAAATCTATTGTAACTAGACTAAGAGGACCACTAAAGGTTAATCAAACACCAATTGGGGGAAATCATTTTCAGGAGCTGAATTGTCATAAGGCCTAAACTGGCACGGTGTGCCATGACCACTAGGGGGCAGACTCTAATACTTACTAATGTGCAAAGAAACGTAGTTTTCAGGAAAAAATAAATTCCAGGAAATGAAATGGGAACTGGTCAGAGGTTTTGTTTGTGATCAGGTCACCCTCTCAAGTGCCTCACCTTGTTGTCTTCCAAGTGTCATGATTTCTTCAAAGGGCGCAGCTACGGAACTGCAGTGCTAACTGCAGCAGAGGGAGAGGTGGACGCAGAGCAGTTGCGGATGTATTTGGAGCATTGCAACAAGCCGGGCACGTGTTGCACGCACCGCGTCCTTTAGTCCAAGATCTCATTTATCCCGCAGTAACCGTCTGAAGCAGCAGCATCGCCCTCTTTTTATAGATGAGGAAACTGAGGCTCAGTTTTGGTCATCACAGGTCAGGTGGATTAAAGTGAGTGGTGTAGTGCTATTCTTGTTATTTCGGTAAGTGACATACATCTCAACTGTAGATGCACCATCTTCTAGAAAGGTGCAGATACAGAACCTGGAGTGTGGGCGAGAGAGCTCTGGGCTATAAATCTATGTGGAAATGACCCAGGTGCTACCTTACATCTCCTGAAAGCATAAAAGCTCTGTGAGGGCCCTGTCTATGCTTGGCATATCCTAGATACAAATATTTGTCAAATACCCTAGTTGAAGAATGAATGTATGTATGCATACTTGAAAATCCTGCAGTCCAAATTATATTCTTTCTTTCTTTAATTAATCAATTAATTAATTTAGAGACAGAGTCTTACTTTATCACCCTCGGTAGATAAAGTAAGCAACCTCCAGCTTTTGAGCTTAGGCGATTCTCTTGCCTCAGCCTCCCGAGTAGCTGGGACTACAGGTGCCTGCTACAATGCCTGGGTATTTTTTGTTACAGTTTGGCCGGGGCCGGGTTCCAACATGCCACCCTTGGTATATAGGGTCGGGCCCTAATCACTGAGCCATAGGCACTGCCCCCTAAATTATATTCTTGAATCTGAAACTTATTAGCTATTTATAATTAGGTCTGAGTCCTGTCTTCTCTCTGGATGTAGGTAAATTGGAGTGATAGTTCTAGATGATATCTAAGATTCCCTTCAGATCCAACACTTGTAGAACTTTTCCCCTCTCATTGGATGGATGAATGTGAGCGGGGATTCTGCAGTTCAGCACTGATGTCTGAGCTCTAGACAAGAAGAGAAATGATGGGAGAGACCCTCAGACCCTGGGCTAGGGAGCTCCCCTCATGCTGCTGATGACATGGAGGCCAAAAATGAGGAACAGAAAGTGACGAGAAAGGAATCAGTAAAGCATACCTATTAAACAAGTCTTTGTTGCTTTGTATTTTATTTTATTAATTTATTTATTCATTTATTTATTGAGACAGAGTCTCACTTGGTCACCCTCAGTAGAGTGCCATGGCATCTTAGCTCACAGCAACCTCAAACTCTTGGGCTCAAGTGATTCTCTTGCTTCAGCCTCCCAAGAAGCTGGGACTACAGATGCCCACCTCAATGCCCGGCTACTTTTTAGAGACAGGGTCTCGCTCTTGCTCAGGCTGGTCTCGAACTACTGAGTTCAAGCAATACACCCACCTCTGCCTCTCAAGTGCTGGGATTACAGGCGTGATCCACCTTGCCCAGCCTGCTTTATATTTAAATTAAAAAATAGAGGGTGGGGCTCTACGAGGTCAACTTTCTTTGTTTTTTCTGCCAACCTCAGCGTCCTGTGTAGCTGGGACTATAGGCATGTACCACCACAGCCAACTAATTTTTATATTTTTTTGTAGAGATGGAGCCTTGCTTGTTCCCTGGGTGGAACTTCTACCCCTGGTCTCAATCAATCCTACCTGTTTGGCCTCTCAAATTGCTGAAATGACAGGCCTGAGCCACCACACCTACCTAGGTGAACTCTTTATAGGAATTAAGCATAATGATGGAATCTCACCATGAGCTGAAGAAGAGGTGGTTTGTCTCATTCTGTGCTTTACATTTTAAGACATGGTGAAGGAGCCTTAATTTTTCCTCTCCTTTGCTTCCCTGACTGTGATCTCAGAGTTGAGCCATCTGTGTGGGACAGTGAGTGAGGTGGAGCCTGGAAGGAGGAAGGGAGAGGGCCTTGTTTGTTGTCACTGGTTTAAAATAACTAATTCACCAAGTTCTGTACACATTCCTCAGACTCCAGAAAGCTGGTTTCAGCAGAGCATGCAACACAGTCTGAGCCTTCATCACGCTCAAAGAGCCTGTGTAAATACACACTGATCCCAAAGTATCAATGGATACTTTGGAAAGATTACTTTTAGTTCTTACGTACTTTCTGGTATGTCTCCAACACTCAAAATAACTTTACTTCTGGTCCTGTTAATGAGCATAATCACAAAAGCATGTGGAGCATGCCTTTAGGTCACCAAAGGAGGAACCTCCCAGGGAGAGCTTCCCAAACCCAGATGCATATAATTGAGAAGAGATACTGGTTACTTTTTTCACCTGTGGAGAAGGAGCTAAATAATTTAAGACCAGTTTCCTGAATTAATCCCTTGTTTCTTTTTTCTCTTTTTCAGCCTTTTTTCCTGAAGTAACTAACTCAATTTTCATTCATTCAAAATGTAGTAATATTAGTTAAAATGGGCCAAGCATGTTCTAAGCAATTCACAGTTATTAATGTAACACAATAAACTTAGAAGACGGGTGCCATTATTGTCCCCATTTATGAAGGAGGAAACTAGAGGAAAGAGAGGTTGAGGAACTTAGCTATGGGCACGCAAAAAGTGGTGAAGATGCTGGCTTCAGGGTCTGTGCTTTAAGCCCCTATGCCATAGCCCCTCTCCAAAAACATGTACTAAGCACCATTGTGCAACAGACTAGGACCGCTGCCAGAAAGTGGGGGCCCTCAGCGTGTCTGGCCAAACAGGCTGGAGTTTAAGAGGACTTCCCAAGCCTGGGGGAACAAACCGGAGGTAGAAGCAGAAATCCAGCCCTGTGGAGCAGGTGTGGGAGATGGGAGATGGGGGTGGGTGGGCTCGGCTCTGTGCACATGCAGGTCCTCAGAGGCTCTCTTCAGAAACAAGGCGTGACTGCCCGGTGCCTCCTGCTAGAGACCACCAGCTCCCCCAGCACCTACCACTGTCTCTAACTCCTGAGGTGAAGCGATCCTCCCACCATGGCCTTCCAGAGTACTAGGCTTACAGGCAGTGAACCAAAGGGCCCTGCCTTGGGACTGCTCTCTTCTACCCTGCCACATGCTTCAGTTTGTCCCTCTTCTCTCCACCGCCTCTGCTCTGGGCATCCACTTTCCCGGCATTCTGCTCTGAAGTTTCTGTCCTGCTTCCTTTTGTAATAGGTCATATCCATTAAGCTCCTGCTAGGTGCCTGGCATTATGCTAAATGCGTACATACATGTTATCTCATTTAATTCTCCTAAATATCTCATAGGGTTAGTATTATGCTGAGATGAAAAAAACGAGCTTCTGTTGTGCTTTGGTTTGAGTCTGTCCTCAGCGAAACTCGTGTTGAAATAAATGGCCTGGTGCAATAGAGAGTGAGTTCTCCCTCTGGGGAGACTGGATAAGTCTTGGTGGGAATGTTCTCAGACAGTGGGTTGTTATAAAATAACTCTCGAGTTTGGTCTCCTCCCATGTGTTTACTTCCCCCTCGACTTTCTGCTGTGTTAAGAAGCAGCATGAGGGCTCGGCGCCTGTGGCTCAACCGGCTAAGGTGCCAGCCACGTACACCTGAGCTGGCAGGTTCAAATCCAGCCCAGGCCCGCCAAACAACAATGACGGCTGCAACCAAACAATGGCCGGGCGTTGTGGCGAGTGCCTGTATCCCCAGCTACTTGGGGGTCAGAGGCAGGAGACTCACTTGAGCCCAGGAATTGGAGGTTGCTGTGAGCTGTGATGCCACAGCACTCTATCCAGGGTGACAGCTTGAGGCTCTGTCTCAAAAAAAAAAAAGCAGCATGAGGCCTCACCAGAAGCCAAGCAGATGCTGGTGCCATGCTTCTTGTACTTCCCAGTCTACAGAACCATGAGTTTAATAAAACTCTTTTATTTATGAATTACCTAGCCTCAGGTATTCTATTATAGCAACACCAAACAGATGCATTGCTTTTGTCTATCCAGCTTATTCCCCCCTTTTCTGCTAATAGCATTCCAACTTTCCTCCGAAGAGCCTCCTACTCTTAGCCCTAGTGATTCAGGAGAGGCCAGTCCTACCCAGCATCAGGCAGGAACCCTATGATTGGCTCAAAAATGTGCAAATCACCCATATTGGACCAATCAGAGTCAACTTTGGCTCCTTGGCTGGGCTAATTGGAAAAGAGGTTCTCCTCCTGGGATTGCTACCTAGGGAGACGATCAATCAGCCTTATTGGTGGAGTTGCTGCCTGGAATGATGCCAGTTCCAGAGAGAAGTAGAGTCAAAGATGGAGACAGAGCCATGTGGTTGGATGCAGATGTGCTTAAAGCTGGTGGACATCTAAACTTCTGGGTCAGGGAGCCAGAAAATTCCCTTTTTAATATGTGTATAAGCTAATTTGAGTTGAATTTCTATCACTTGCATTAAAAGAGTCCTCAACGACATGGAGATTACATCACTTGGTTAATGACATGTATCTGGTAACTGGTGGAGTTGGGAGTTGAGCTCAGGTTTGCCCAAGGACCGGGAGTTAAGTCCTCCAACATCCCTGAGTATAATAATGGATGTGAGAGCTGTACATGTTTAGCACTCCTCCTTGGTTGTTTCATTAGGGCTTGAAGTAGGTGAATGAAACAGACTATTGTCTGGGTGTGAGCCTCTTGTTTCCAAGTAGTAGTGCGATCATCACTATATCTGTTTTTGGTGACCTCACTGGGAGGTCCATGTTTTCCTCAAAGGTACCTTAATCCTCTATAAAGTTCTATGATTAGCTTTTTCTTAACAAACATTTCCTGTTATTTCTTAGAGACAGAACTCTTGATGTTGAGCTGGTTGCATGGATGTCCAAAGTAAAGACCATATTTCTCAGTATCCTTTGCAGTGTGGTATAGTTATATGATAAACTCTAACCAACAGGGTGCGAGCATAAGAGGTGTGTGCAACTTCCAGGATGTGTCTTAAAGGAGAAAAGTATGAACATCTTCTAGAATCTCCTTTTCTATGTTGGCTGCAAGGTAGATGATGGCTGGACTTGAGCAGCCATCTTGAACCATGAGGGAGAAACAGTGTCTTAAGAATGCTGGAGCATGGGACTGAAAAACTAATACAACCTTTTTGGAAGAAAGTATGAAGAATCCTCAAAGAACTCAAATTAGGCCTCCCGTTTGGTCCTGCAATCCCATTACTAGGCATCTACTCAGCAGAAAAAAAAATCATTTTATCATAAGGACATTTGCACTAGACTGTTTATCACAGGTCAATTTGCAATCGCCAAAATGTGGAAACAACCTAAATGCCCACCAACCCGGGAATGGATACATCACAGAATACTATTCAGCCATTAAAAATGATAGAGTCTTTACATCTTTTGTATTAACCTGGATGGAGATGGAACACATTCTTCTTTTTTTTTTTTTTTAATTTTTACTAAATCATAATTGTGTACATTGGTGCAATCATGGGGCACAATGTGCGGAACACATTCTTCTTAGTAAAGCATCACAACCATGGAGAAGCAAGAATCCAATATACTCAATTCTAATATGAAGCCAGTAGATGAGCTAATACCCACATTAAAGGAAAACTCAAATCAATTCAATGTGGGGAGGTGGGAGAATGAGGGAGAGGAGAGGAGGGAGGCAGATGGGTGTGCTCCCACTTAATGGCACAAAATTAGGGTGCATGGCATACCTCTTTGGGGTGGGACACTATTATAAGGGGGACTTTCCCTAACACATGCAAACATTATCACCTAATTCTTTGTACCCTCAATTAACCTGAAACAATAAAAAAACATATTTACTACTCTGAAATAAAATTTGACTTGAGAAGAAAAATGAAGGCGGAGCAACAAGATGGGAGTCCGAGTCTCTTCTGTCTTGATCATGAGTTGCCATGTAAATCCTAAACTGTACATATTATATTGGGAAAAACAACCTTCTCTTTCTTTTATGACACAGCTTTGGTGTTGCTGTCGTTGTTGTCACTGGCAGCTGAACTTATTCCTAATTAACAAGGATCCTTCCTACAAATCAGGTCCTGGGGAGGGACAGGAGCCTTCCAGAGCTTTGGAAGATCAGCAGATGGGTTCTGGATAATGAGCTTATGAATATCTGAATGACTAACCAAAGATGAGTTTATGTGATGCTAAAGATGTGTAGGGATCTATTCCAGAGGGCCTGAGAGGATTTTGTACTTGTAATTTGTGTTTTTTTCTTCAATGTTATAAACCACAGTTTCCACAAAACGTGGATCAAGCTCTGGCACAGCCTGATGTTTTAGAGTTGATTTGCAAGGGCATGACCCAGAGATGACTCAGGACATCTCAGGGAGGAAAGTCTGGCCTTGCTCCTGACATCTCCTCTTCCCTCTGTCTTACTCCCGTTAGTCTGTAGGGTCTTCCTCAGATCTTGTCTCCTCTAGGAAACCTTCCGCAATGTCAAGGATCAGCTCATGTCTTTCTCTCCCTTCTCTAAAGGTCCTCAGTGTCCACCCAGTGTTCTCAGCTGGGTGTGGGAGAAGGAGCATCGGTCCTGGACTCAGAAGATCTGGCTGGTAACTAGCTGTGAGACTTTGACCAAGTAACTTAAGCTTTGTGGTCTTCAGGGTTTTCATCTGTAATGAGAGGATGACAGCCCTTGCTTCAACTGGTTAGTGAAGGATTAAATTAGGTAAAATATGTGTAATTGCTTTATTGAAGATGAGTGTGATAAAATTAAATGTATTATGATTAGTAATATCACAACCCTTTTATGAACAAGGACTTCTCTTTCAAATTTAATGCACATATTGTTAGATGAACCCCCCTTAATACTTAATTACTTACTACTGTAGTTTGTTCTCCAATAGTTTTGTGTGTTAAATTTTACTTTTCTGAGTAGATTGACAGATCCTAGCAGGCAAGGACCTGGTTTTATAACCTTCAAACACCTAAAACAGGGCACTTAGAAAACATTTTAGGTATAAAAGGGACCATAGACGAGATTACTATCCAACAAATTACCTTTTAATTTGTAAATAAACTATTATAATTTAATTTGTAAATAAACTACTATCAGTAAATATACTATTGTCTTGGGTATAAATCCTTGACATGTTATTGTTTGGAGCTAATTGGACTTGGAGAGGTAGACTCACATCAATCAAACTAATAGGAGACTGATGTATAGCAGCCAGAAGTCAACCTACTGGTTTAGAGTGGGGAACTGGGATTCTCACACTGCATGCCTAGCTCTTCTGGGTATCTGTATGCCTGGGAAGCTATATTTGTCCTGAGAAGTTTGCTTCGTGAGCCTGAAACCCTGGCATGGAGAAGAAGATTGTTTAGAAGAGTGTTCAATCTTTCCCACTGTGTGGCTTCATGAGCCACCTGTGCCTCACAACAGAGTCCACTTCTCCAGGAAACAGAAGGCTCATAATCTCTGAACTTAAGTGCCTCCCCTACTTGAACACCAGTGAATAAACAGGGTTAACTTTCTGCTACTTAGATTTCTCCTTTTACGTATCAGGCCTTCTCTTAATAAGGTACTGTTTAATTGATTTGGTGTCTACTTACTAAATTATAGTCACATCCACTTCTTCTCTGAGATCATACTCTCATTACTTCAATCACCTCAACTGGTGCTTGTTTATTTATCTATGTATCTACCATCTATTACTTGGACATGGTTTGGAATTCATCCTATTTCTCCTAGTTACACTTAAGGCCTGGCTTATGTGTGTGTGTGTGTGTGTGTGTTGTGTTCTCCTGTGTGGCTTCTGAGGATGCAAGGAAAGATTCTGATTTAGGGGCTGCCATTATCAATTGGGATTTGAGGCTCCTAAACTTCCCAGACAGTCTCTTGGCTTTCTCCCACAGAAGGATAATCACATCAATGTGTGATATTTTATTTTCTTAGCTTTTATAACTTACAAAGAAACCTAGATTTTTAAGTCCTTAAAGATACCCCACTGTTGTCCCCCTGGAATCAGAGATTTAGGGACTACCCATGCATCGATGAATTGAATAATGTTTGTGGTATTGAACGCCGGACCCTGTCCTGCATCTTGTGGCCTTGCTGGCAGAAACTGACTTGTTGATTTTTATTGCCACCTGTTTTCAGCCCACCTGAAATGAATCATCTGAAAATGCACTGCGGCTCTATCACCAGGCCCTAAGCCATAATCCAATGCAGTTAAAAGGCACTTTCTCTCCTGCTGAGAAATTAACACCTTCTCCTTTGTCCCAACTTTCTGGGATCATTTCCAATAGGTCCTGGTTGGGAGTTAATTAAATCTGTGTTGACACATACTCAATTTCAAGTGGCTTTGCACATACAGGAAACCTGTTGAGATTTTCCCTTTTGGGTCCAAAACTGCTGATCCATCTTTTTACCCTAGTTTTCAGGGTAAGTTTTCCACTCACCAAGAGACGATGGAATTTAAAGTGGAAAATTTATGGGATTCCCCACCTTAAGAAAATCACGGTCTGCCACTTTCCCATAAAGCTTTCTAAATTTCAAGACCTGTCTTCTGCACGAAACTTCATATTTTCTGTTAAAACAACTGGATTTGTGACTACAGGAAGCTCTCAGAGGCAGGCAGAAGCGAAGAACAAGCAGGGTTGGAATTCTCAATCAGCAGCAGCTGTTTCAAGAACACAGCACTCAAAAACAGAGTCAGAAGATCTAAATGTAGGTCAAGTAATTTTTAATTCCGATTGGATATTGCATATGCATAGCCGGGAGCTTTTTTTTTTTTTTTTTCATCAAGAGTTAGAGATTTGGGTAAGTTATAGGAAAAGTTATTAGCAGCAACATCTAGAGTCTTCTGGGTTCACCCCAAGAGGCACATGTCAGCCTCACCTGATGCCATGTGCTTATTTCAGTGACCAGAGCACTGTGTTTGAACGCCCGCAGAGAGGACTCCTCGTGTGCAGAGCCTCGGCCGTGACATTGGAGACTGTGCTTGTGTAGGTCATCAGATAGCTGCATCTGTCAGTGCTGCTTGTGTAACTGCAGGGCAGAGGTTGCAGAGATTTTTTTGGCGGGGGGTTGTTTTTTACTGCACCAACCTTTAAAAGTTAGAATGCTTTATATAGGGGCCAGGTTTGGTGGCCCATTCCTATAATCCTAGCACTCTGGGAGGCAGAGGTGGGTGGATTGCTTGAGCTTAGGAGTTCAAGATCAGCCTGAGCAAGGAGACCCCCATCTCTACTAAAAAAAGAAAAACTAGCTGGGTGTTGTGGCAGGTGCCTGTAGTACCAGCTACTGGGGAGGCTCAGGACAGAGGATCTCTTGAGTCCAAGAGTTTGCGGTTGCTGTGAGTTATGACACCACAACACTCTACCCAGGACAACAGAGTGAGATTCTGTCTTTAAAATAATAATAATAATAATGCTTTGTATAAAATTCAGAATTTTCTGGTTTTTTTTTTTTGAAACTGGAGTGCTCTAGCAACACTGCCTGGTAACAATGGGCTGTCACTAAGCGATGGGCCCTTTTCAGGTGGGATGTGCAGGTCCAGTTTGATGGTTCCCAGGTAGCTTTCTTCATTCTTTGGCATTTCTGCCATATACAAGAATGTATCATTCCACAGTCAGAACATGTCCCACACCAATGACCTGATTCTCTTTCACTGTGTAAGACAGTTGCTCACAGCCCCTAAGTGAGGAGAAAAGGCATGTTATTCTTAGTTACTTATGTGCAAATCCAGAGTGAGTGTGTCAGAAGAATTGGCCTTGCCAAGCTGAGTTGTGGGTTTGCGCTTTTGTTTTGTTTTTGGTGAGATGATGGGGAAGGAAGATAAAGGTCTGAAGTGAGGATGGGGAAGACAGGGAGAGACTCTGAGGCCCTGGGGAAGGGGAGACCAGAGGACGGGTTGATGCCTTTGCAAAAAGGACTCTGAAAAAGTGGTGGTTGGCTGGGATTATACTAAGGAAGAGTTATGGCCAGGGCATGCCGGCGTGATTATTGAACCAATCCTTTCTGCCCAGGAGGTGTTGCACTCCCTCAAGTGCAGAGCCAGGGGCAGACATCCCTTCCATGCATCTTTGCGTTTCCCACGTTGGCTGGTACCTGGTTCACACCAGGGACACAGTAAATATCCACGAAAGGATATACACATGTGTGAGCGTGTGTGCACATATCTGAGTGTGGGAAGGGACAGATTGGGGGAGTGGATGAAGCGTGAATATTAACACAGAGGTGCAGAGAAGAGGATGATGTCTTGGGAGTATCCTACACACACTAACAGAGCTTTATCCTCAGATAACAATGGTCCATTTAGAAATATTTCCTCTCCTTTCCCAAAGATGAGGAGTAGTGATGGTTAGTGGATTGCATTCCTGCCCCCAAGGCCCAGGAATCCACAGTGACAGGTTTGAGTAATGAAGGCTGGGGTGAGCGGCCTCATTTAGTGAATCATTCATTGGATACTCACCAACCTTCCTATGACATCCATTTGCTTTAAGTCTCTCCCTGTTTCTAACTTAGAATACACTTGGCATGTCACAGGGCACAAATGGGGAAGTGACAAGCCCACTCTGTCACTTTGCAAGGACACGCAGTCAGACCTGGGCTCAGGCCTGTCCCCTCCCCACACTTAGCTGTGTGGCGTGAGGGAAGCTGCTTAGTCTTTCTGAGCTTTGGCTTTGCTGAATGTGGGAAGAATCACCGTAGCTATTTCTTAGGGCTTAAGCCAAGAATAAACAGTGCCAAGCATTCAGTAAGTAAAGGTTACCAATTATCCAAAGTTTGAAGTTCAAGGGACTTCCCAGTTTGTCACTTTCCTCCAGTGATGGGTGCGTGACATCGCGGTCTGAACAGTCAGAAGAAGATTGGCCAGGATGCTTTCAGATGAAATCCAGTACTCAGTTCCCCAATACTGCCATTGTTTTCTGCACTTTGGGGTGTGGACATATCGTGGTCACCCACAGGGATATTACAGAACAAACTTCTGTTTCTGTGCTATGATCTTTATTTTGGAGTAAGGAGCTGGCTCTGGTCCCTGCTGTGCCACACCAATTCTCAGATCACTTACCCTTGTTAAAAAATGCCATCTGCCTCGGTCCTCTTTGCAGAACGCCTCCCTGAATCCCGTCAGGGTGTCCCCGGGAGCTTTCTGACCACATCCCTCAACCTAACCACGCAGGCTGCCACATCACAGCGGGAGAGGTTGGCTCAAAACCTCACACCAATTTTCCCCTTTCACCTTCAGAAACCTAGAACTTGCCTCAAGTGTAGACAGATACCCACTTTGGACCCGAATTACAGAAAATATTTTACAGCCCAGCATATGGAATTGAAGACTCTGTCTTGCTTCTCCTGTCTCCTCCGCTCCCCTCCCCTCTCCAGTCCTGGAAAGGGAAGATGCAGAGCAGCGTTAGCCCGCGTTCCTACAGCCCTGCTCCGCGGATGAGCATGTCAGCCTGGATACTGTAGCTAAACATAAATGAACGGTTATTAATGATGGTCATAATGTTTCCTAGCAGTTAGCTGGCTGGGATTCTAGGATTTTTTTTTCCACTGTGTTTTGAAGGGTTAGGTTATTTAAACTTACCATCAAATAGAATCAAATCAAAGTGAGCTAATTTTTCTTAAACACTAATCATTTTAAGGCTATTGAACTAAATATAGAGGCAGTTCATTAAATCATTAAAACAGCCTGCAATAATGCTCACAAAGTCATTATGGAGCTATTCCCTAGCCAGAGAGGTAGTGTTGCCTTAAGCACAGTTTAATCAAATTAGATGGTGGGCTATGTCATGGGGTTTCTCCTATTGATATTCATTAAAAATACATGATTTATCACTAATCTCTGTGAGGTAGATCCCACTCTTCCAAATGAATTTTGTAAATGTCAAGGGGAAGAAAACAGAATGGCGTATTGTTACAATAATTTAAGAGTGGTGTGATCACATTTACATTTTATATACTATGCAATTTTGGAACAGATAATAGCTTTAACAAGGCTAAACTTTTCTCCTTAGTTAAAGTTAGAACAGAAAGGCTGAGCCCTGAGGATTAGCCATTATATTTTATTGCAGAATAGGCTCCAACGTTTGAATTATCTTTTAGTAGAGTGAGAGCTTCTTGTCCCATTGTTCTGCGGCCGCTTTTCTCAGATTCTTTGGTGGGTGGATTTCTACATAAATGTATGCTGTCCTGTTCAGTCAGAATAAGATTCCTGCTCTCAGATCTTGCTTCAGCACGTGGGAGAGGCAGTCTGTTTTCTGACCCTTGGATGTCCCTGGGTGTCCACACCTCACCTTCTGTCATCCTCTGGCCTCCAGATCTGCCCTCCCAAGTCTAATGAAATTTGCCCAGCTCTGTCCTCCTCGGTGGGCTGTAAAGGGCTGATAACAGTTTAAGTATTACCCCACCCAGAGATATTTGCATTTTAACAGGGATCAAAGCTGAAACTAAAGGGATTATGTCCTAATAGTAGAATTTTGAGCATTGGCCAGTAGGTGGAAGAGGATTTCTGCTTCCAGAGGGACTTTCTCGGTGGCCTTGAAGAGAGAGGAAAGTTCACAGGTCCTCGGAGGGCCAGGTCACACCGCAGATGGGTGGACAACAGAAATGCAATAGACTGAGATTCTGTCTTGTTTTTCTATTGTGGGCCTTTTCTTTTCTTTTTCTCCTTGACATTGTGAAATAAACTTTCTCTGTTTCAAGAACTCCCTTCCTAAACAGGTAGGTATCTTTCTAGGAGGTACACTTTGAAATATTGATATTCTGACTTGCTTTTTTTCTCCCCAAACGAGGGATTAATGTTTGAAACTCAAATTTACAGTTTAGTTTAAAACTCAGGGTTGCCTATAAAGTACCCCTGAAGGAAGAAAGCCACTTAAAAAAGGCACAGTACCTTTCGATATGAAAATGCGCCTGTTCTTAGCAAGACACATGAGCTGTCTCTCTACACTTAAGACGCTTATCAAAAGCTTTTCAGAATATGACTTACAGCCAGGATGGCCAGAGTCAGCGACAGAGGCACTCGATTTGTATAAGATAGGAGGCTTTTAGCATCTTGGCCATTTAACCTAATCTTAAAAAAAAAAAAACAACCACAGCCTAAATGAAATCCTACTTATTTTACTTTGCTATACTGCAAAATAATGGAATGCCCACCCCTTTCTGCACAGGAGATTTCAAACATGACTCTTGGCTCATGGAAGCTCTCAGAACCATTTCCAAGGCCAAACTCAAGATACAATAGGGACTGGCCATTAGCCGCGGAATCTCCTGCCTGTGAAATAATGGAGATGTAAATAGAACCATACTGAATTATTGGCAGGAACTGACTTAACGTCTTATGACAATAAACGAGGGTCCCAGCAAAGCCTCTTGTTAAGTAGCTAAATGTCTAATTCACCTGGGATATTGTTTCAAAATTCATTTCATCTTGATAATTTGATGAAGGGAAGCACTGTACTGGTGGTTTCTCTTGTGTAAGGCGGCACACACCTAAGGGCAGGGTGCATTTATTTTGATGATTAATAACTGCAAAGTTCAGTGGCTTAATGGGAAAGTGCTAGATACATTTAAAATGATACCGCCTTCTCCCCCCACCTTCATTCATCAGGTAAGCACCTTGATTACTTGCCTTCCAAGTTTGTGCTCAGTGGAACTTATGTTCTCTGCTGACACTCTGGAAACATTATTCTTGAACATCTGTGGGTAAAGAAGCTCAGGAGTGGTACGGTGACTGATTTCAGGCAGCCAGTGTTGGTTGTGCATTGTTTAGCTCACAGCTCTTGTCAAAGATGGGTAACAGGCAGGTGGGAGAAGAAACAGAATGAAAGAGAATATTTTTCCTTCTGCTTCTGGGGCAGCTCTGACATCTCACCGAGAACCACTGGGACAGTTTTACTGGCACTCCCTAAAGGATACTGTCCTTATTTTCATACATTTCTTAAAACTCCTGGAAATGAGAGGACTGAAGTTAGAGGTCATGGAATTAAGAGGGTTGAACAGGGTCAGGGGAACAGTGCCTCCTGCCTTTACACTGAAGATGCTTAGGGAAATTCTGCAGGCCTAGGTGAACTGAATAAAGTGTGACCCTGAAAACTCTCCTGCCTTTGTTCTCCTTAAATGTCATCTACATGACCTAGGTGCATTTTACACATACACACACACCTACACAGACACACACTCATTAACTCATCCTAGAAAAAGTGCTACATAACTCATTGCTGAATATCACTAAGGTCACCTGGAAGTGCTACCCCCTGGGAAACTGTGCAGTTTGCCCTTCAAACCAATTTTGGAACTCTTCTTCTGGAATGGCCATGAGAGCTCTTGTTGTATTACCCTAGATGTCATCAAAATGTCATCCGTTCAATATTTATTTCCTTTATTTTTGGGTAAAGAAAAAAGTCATTGGGGGCCAGATTAGGTGAGTAGGGAGGGTGTTCCAAACAGTTATCTGTTTGCTGGCTAAAAACTCCCTCACAGACAGTGGCATGGAGCTGGTGCATTGTTGTGATGCCAGAGCCATGAGTTGTTGGTAAAAAGTTCGGGTCATTTTTGTCTAACTTTTTCATGCAGACTTTTTAGCACTTCCAAATAGTAAACTTGGTTAACTGTCCAGTTGGTATGAATTCATGATGAACTATCCGTCTGATATCATAAAAGGTTAGCAATATCATTTTGACTTTTCATTTGGACCAATGGAACTTTTTTGGTTGTGGAGAATTGGCTGACTTCCATTGTGCGCTTTGAAGCTTTGTTTCAAAACTTATTGGTACACCCATTTTTCATCACCAGTGATGACATGGCCCAGAACATTGTCTTGCCTCTCCAGAAGGTCTTGGCAAACTTCAACTGTCCTTTGCTTTTGTTCATCAGTGAGCTCCTTTGGCACTTTTCTCCTGCCAAGGTTTTTAGTTAAGATTTTCCTGTTTCTCTATTGATGTTTACTAGTCTGCTATGCATCTCATAGTCAGCTGAAGATTTTAACACACCATTGAGTGAATTTTTGCACATGTTTTCATCAGCTCTGCTCATTACTGGCTGTCCTGACCCCTCTTCATCAGCGACGCTTCCTTTTCCCTTAGAAAAACATTTAATCCATTGGTACACTGCTGTTTTCTTTGTGGTATTATCACCATAAACTTGGACTAACATGTCCCTGATTCCACTTTCACTCTTGCCAAGATTAACAAGAAATTTAATGTTTGTTCATTGCTTTAAGTCCCAACATTCTCACAATGGCACACCAAAAGACTCAACAACAACAGTGAAAACCACTCATGAAGACACCACTGCATATCAAATGAGCACAGCTATGAGACACAGATATTCCAATGTCATGAAACCTTACCAAGTTGTTTGTACAGTGCTGCCAACATAAGCACAACGTGGCAAGTTTGTGAACTTAATTGTCAAAACTTCCTATGTATTCTAGACTGAGAACTTTTCCTTTTTTTTTTTGCAGTTTTTGGTCAGGGCTGGGTTTGAACCCGCCACCTCTGGCATATGGGGCCAGCGAACTTTTCCTTTTAAAGCACTTACCCTTACCACACTTACTCTTAATAAGTTGAAACATTTATTTATTTATTTATGTATTTATTTTGAGACAGAGTTTCATTATGTTGCCCAGAAGAGGCAGGCCTGGGCCGGGTTTAAACACTCCAGCTCCTGTGTATGTGGCTGGTGCCCTAGCCCCTGAGCAATAGCTTGGCATTGTGGTGGGTGCCTGTAGTCCCAGCTCCTTGGGAGGCTGAAGCAGGAGAATTACTTAAGCCCAAGAGTTTGAGGTTTCTGTGAGCTGTGACACCATGGCACTCTACCAAGGGTGACATAGTGAGACTCCATCTCAAAAAAAAAAAAAAGAGAAAACTTCAAGTTCTCTTCTTGCTAAGATTCAGCATTTTGATATCTTCAAATGAGTTTTATCCAACAACCAAAATTATTCAACTGAAAGAATAATTAAGTTCTCTCTCTTTTTTTTTTGAGACAGAGTTTCACTTACTCTAGAGTGCCATAACATCAGACTAGCTCACAGCAACCTCTAACTCCTGGGTTCAAGCAATCACCCTGGTGCAGCCTCCCGAGTAGCTGGCATGACAGGTGCCCACCACAGTGACCAGCTAATTTTTCTGTTTTTAGTAGAGACAGGGTCTCGCTCTTGCTGAGGCTGGTCTTGAACTGTGGGGGGGTGTGTGTGAGCGTGTGTGTATTTATCTTCTAACAATGACTCATACTTTCACCGTCTTGTCTCAGTGCACCAGAGGAGTAGTTATGGGCAATTATGTTGTTGTTAGAAAGAAGTCCATCTCTTTATTGACACAATATAGATGCTTTCAATACACGAATATAGTAGTGCCATTAACTTTCATGTGGTCACCAGCCAGCCTGTCCTTCCTATACTGTCCCTTAGAGCGTGAGCTCCTTGGAAAGTAATTGACCTTATGCCCATATCTGCTTCTTTTTTTCCAGGCTCCCCACAAAGATTCACATATGAAATCTTATCTAAGGCCCCAATCCCACACTCACCATGGGCTCTTGAGCTGCGGTGTCCTGTTAAGTTGGTTGTGCCACAGTCCTTCAGGGAGAACAAGTGATTAGCAAGAGCATCTAACACTGGCCTGTGTACAGGTGGCAGCTTAGTGAGTACTCTTGGTTGACAGAATTAAGTTGTCAGGGCCTCTGTTCTCCTGGATATTAATTCTTTTCTGTTATGATTTAAAGACAGAATGAAGCTAGGCGCCTGTGGCTCAACGGGCTAAGGCGCCAGCCACGTACACCTGAGCTGGCAGGTTCGAATCCAGCCCGGGCCCGCCAAACAACAATGACGGCTGCAACCAAAAAATGGCCGGGCGTTGTGGCGGGTGCCTGTAGTCCCA
>CAUYRH010180457.1:0-14615 GCA_963574655.1 Perodicticus potto
AAATGAGAAAATATCATGAATGTTACATTAATCAGGTGGATAAAAATATCTCCGATTGTATGGGAAGCCCGCACACTGTACTCCAAGCTTGAATCATTGTACACAGTTATGACTCAATAAAAAATAATTAAAAAAAAAGAACTAAGAAAAGGATATTAAAAAAAAAAAAAAAAAAAAAAAAGACCTGTGAATTTATGACCAAAAAGAGGATGTATCCAGGCTCACTAAATTTGTAACCTTATCTCAAATGAATGTTTTGGGGTAGGTGTCAAACATGTCCTTGAAATAGCATCCCATGAGCGTATCCTGTGGCTTAGTGAATAAGGGAGCAGCCCCCTATTACGAGGGTGGTGAGTTAGAAACCAGCCCTGTCCTAACTGCAATAATAAATAGGTGGGTGTTGTGGGGGGTGCTGGTAGTTACAGCTATTCTGTAGGCTGAGGGAAAAGAATCCTCTAATCCCAGGAGTAGGCGCTTACCGTGAGCTGTGATGCCACAACACTCTACCAAGGGTGACAAAGTGAACATCTGTCTTTAGGAAAAAAAAAAAAAAAAATAGAGCATCCAACTTAAGTGACTCCATGAATTTTTGTCAGTGGTGATGCAGCTTGAGTCATACTGCTGTACAAAATCTCAAATATTGTGTCAGCCTAGGGCCAGGAATCTCACCCTTCAATACAATCAATAATGCACAAATGGGAGATCATTTCTCTGTCTATGGATGGAGACCTTAGAAGTGTCCTCATTCAAACACTTGGGGCACAACAGCTGAAATGAGCACAAAAGGCCACTTAGTATCTTTGACTAGAACCCTGGATTCCAGAACATTACAGGATGAAGTCACTATGTGATCACCATGGATGACATCACAATGGGTGTTGCCCTGGGTTACCATCTTTAAGTTTAACCTTATTACTGCTAAGCATGTGTAGTGGCTATTTGGGATTTTCATTCAGTTCAAACTGTTACAAAAGAGTGGGGTTATTTTCTCCACACACAATTCCTACTTCCTAAAGTTTGTATCCAGCTAAGGGATTTAAAAATCCTTCCGTTCCTTTTCACCTCCTGGATTTGTAAGTAAGTGAAAGAGTATGGTTTATTTCTAGTTCTTACCTGGGATGTTACAGAACAAAAACCCGAGATCAAAGATCAGACAGTGATTTCACAGACCTGAAATCACACAATTCTCAGTTCTACTTTTCATGAGATTTTACTTCTTTGTCTGGAATAAACTTGTTTTTGGTGGTAAGTGTCTCATTGAAGTTACTCTCTTGAAATATGGTTAGGCAATGTGTCCAGTAGTGTACTCCATACTAGCAGTTGTTTATGATGATATTGAGAAATATCTACCTATCTGGAAATTCCCAATATTCCTGACCTCTGGGCCAGGCATGTCCAGAATTTTGGCTTCTGGGCCATATGGGAAGTAGAAGAATTATGTTGTGCCACACATTCGATATGAATCACTAATGAAACCTGATAAGCAAAAAGAGATCCATGCATAATTGTGGTGATATATGCCACCACAGATATACAAAACAGTCCTGAAGTAATCCATATGTGTCACCAGGGCCTGAGGATTGGACCCTCCTCATAGCCCATAATAAGGTCATTTCTTAATTAGAGTTCAATGACTATTGCCACCCCTGAGTACAATATGTGGATTATATAGGACTCCAAGGTGGGCTGATCCCCTGAGATCTTGTGTTGGAGACAAGGCTCAGCAACAGCAAGACACCCTCAGCCTCAATCTCCACCCATTTCCCACTGAAATAGAAAAGGTAGTCAAGCATTGTGGCCCTTGCCTTATGTTCCATCTACTCCAAAGAATATGTTCCAGCTCCATGGATGTAATCATGAAAGAGGTAAAGTGTCCATCTTCTTAAAGACTACATAATATTCTATGGTGTACATATACCACAATTTATTAATCTATTCATGCATCAGTGAGCACTTGGTCTTATTCCATGACATAGCAATTATGAATTGGGCTACAATAAACATTCTGTTGCAAATATCTTTTATATATCATGATTTTTGTTCCTCTGGATATATACCAAATAGAGGAGTTGAAGGATCCAATGGCAGATCTATTTTTGATACCTAAGTTATATCCAAACATCTTTCCAAAAAGAACACATTAGTTGGCAGTCCCACCCACACTGCAGATGTTTCCCTTTTTTTCCACATCCATGCCAACATCTATGGCTTTGGAATTTGTGATGTGGACTCATCTTACTGGAGTTATATGATATCTAAAAGTGGTTTTTATTTGCATTTCTCTGATGATTAAGAATGAAGAGAATTTTTCCATGTGTCTGTAGGCCATGTACCTGTCTTCTTCAGAGAAGTTGCTCTTCAAGTCACTTGCCCACAATGAAATGGGAACTTTTGTTCTTTTCTTGGTAATACATTTGAGTTCTCTGTGGATTCTGGTTATTAATTCTTTGTTGGAGACATAACCTGCAAATAACTCCTCCCATTCTGAGGGCTCTCTGCTTGCTTTACTTACTGTGTTCTTGGCTAAGCAGAAGCTCTTTAGTTTGATCAGATCCCAGTAATGTATTTTTTGGTCTCACTTCAATTGCCCAGGAGGTCCATCTTAGAAAATATTCACCCAGGCTGATTACTTCAAGTGTATTCCCTAATCTTTCTTGTAGAATTTTTATATTTTCATGTCTTAAGATTAAATCTTTAATCCAGTGAGAGTCTATCTAAGTTAATAGTGAAAGTATGGGTCCAGTGTCCATCTTCTACACGTCACCAGCAAGTTCACCCAGCACCATTTGTTAAACAAGTTATCTTTTCTCCACTGAATGTTTTTAATTGTCTTATCAAAGATCAAATGATGGTAAGTAGCTGGATTGATCTCTTGGTTCTCTATTCTGTTCCATACATCTACCTCTCTGTTTTTGTGCCAGTTCCATGCTGTTTTGATCACTATTGATTTATAGTATAGTCTGAGGTCTGATAATGTGATTCCTCCTGATTTGCTTTCATTTCTCAATAATGTCTTGGCAATTTGAGTGTTTCCCTGATGACATATAAAACGACGTATTATTTTTTTGAGGTCTTTAAAGTATGACAATGGTGCTTTAATAGGGATTGCATTAAAATTGTATATGGATTTGGGTAGTATGAATATTTTAACACTGTTGATTCTTCCCAGCCATGAACATGGTGTTTTACCATTTGTTAACATCTTCAGATGTTTCTTTTCTTAGAGTTTCATAGTTGTATTTATAGACATCTTTCACATCCTTTGTTAGGTAAACTCCCAAATACTTCATCTTCTTTGGCACTACTGTGAAAGGAAAAGAGTGTTTGCCTGTTTTCTCAGCCTCACCATTGTTTGTGTATATAAAGGCTACAGGTTTGTGAGTATTGATTTTGCAACCTTAGAAGCTGCTATATTCCTTGGTCATTTCTAAAAGTTTTGTTGTTGAATCCCTGGGGTATTGCAGATTTACAATCATATCATCTATGAAGAGTGTATGCTTGATCTCCTGTGACACTATATGTATGCAATTGATCGCTTTTACTTGCCTGATTGTAATGGCTAAGACTTCCCTCGCAATGTTAAAGAGCAGTGGAGAAAATGGGAAACCTTTCCTTGTTCCTGATCTGAATGGAAACTATTTTAATTTAACTCCATTCTACGTGATATTGGAAGTGGGTTTGTTGTGATTGGCCTCTATTAATTTAAGAAATGTCAATTCTGAACCTATTTCTTTGCTTAGCTTATTCTTTCTTTCTTTCTTTCTTTCTTTCTTTCTTTCTTTCTTTCTTTCTTTCTTTCTTTCTTTCTTTCTTTCTTTTTTCTAGAGAGAGATAGTCTCCTTTTATCACCCTTGGTAAATTGCTGTGGCATCACACAGCTCACACCAACCTCCAACTCCTGGGCTTAGGTGATTCTCTTGCCTCAGCCTCCCAAATAGCTGGGAATATGGACACCTGCCATAACACCCGCCATTTTTGTTGTTGTTGTTGTTGTTGCAAATTTGATAGGTCCGTGTTTGAACCCACCACTCTCAGTATATGGGGACAGCGCCCTACCCACTGAGCCCCAGGCTCTGCCCTTTGCTTAGTTTGTTATTGGAGGATCTATCCAACACTGTCAAAGGTAAGTTAAATTCTCTAACTATTATGGCGCTGGAGGAAATCAAGTTGCTCATGTCTGTTAGAGTCTCTCTTATAAATTGTGGTGCATTCTGGTTGGAATCATACAAGCAACTAGTGTACAACCTTGGATAGGCTTCAGTTGATTGGCCTAGGGCAAGAGTTCCAAAACTGTGACAGTCAGCACACAGTCTCAAGTTGGAGAGTTCACAAGGTCAACAGAAAATAGATAGCAGGCATCTACTGAAAGGATATAAATTGTTCCGGTACTCCGTGGAGTCATAATGGCCCTCCAAACGAATGAATTATTCCAAGAAGATTGATGTCTGCTTCCCCAACTTGTAGCTCTGTTACACCAAGTCACTGGTAATCCGCAGGACTGTTTCCCAATTCCCTCCAATGAGCAGATGCTCTAGTGTTTTGCCACTGCCTGAATCACAGGGAGATGTACATCTTTTCATCCAGGCTTCCACACTCTTCCAACCACTGGCAGGGGGAGCTGGAGCCTGACAACCTCAGGTGCTTAATGGAAGCTGGGGAGTTTCACTCAGTTCTAGCCAGGCACCATATTGATGTTGCTGCCACTTATATCCAGGCAGAATTGGCGTTTCTGTCCTAGAGATATTCCCCTTTGGGACTATCACAGAAAATGAGACTCAGCCCCTCTGTGCGCCATTGCTACTGCTCCAGTTTTCAAGCAGCTGACATCTCATCCTCCACTGCACTCTGTGTTGGGGCATGTGTGGTTCGAGCTCACAAATGGCTCTTAGTTTCTGCCACCCCTGTAGGCTGGTGCTGCTGCCACACCTGTTTTTGTCCCCACTATGCTTTCTTGGGATCCAGTTGCATTTTGGGCACACAAAAGCAGCAATTCTGATTAAGTCCTGCCCTGGGAGTATGCCACCTCAGCATGGGAGTAAAGTCTATATTCTGTCTCCACAGCTCCCTGCCCAGGCAGTACCACTTCAGGCCTAATCCTTTCTTCATGAGACCTACATTTACATCCCAGATATTTTCTGCCAGTGGCTGCCACCAGAGTAGAGGCCAGGCTCCCACTGCTTGCTAAGATAGAGAGGAAGTGTCTCTCAAAATACCCTCAGGGGTGTGAGCCCTATTTTTCCCACTACTGCCACTGCTGCACTGTCCTGCAGAGAACCACTTCTGCCTCTCCTGTGGGGTTCCCTCGCTCCACACTCCCTGCTCCTCACTCATGGCACAGAACCAACACAAACCTGGAACAGCCCAGGCCCCATCTACATCTCTCTAAAAAATGCCCAAGGGCCTGGACTCCACGGGGGACAGGCTTCCAGACCTTGGGGTGAGGGAGTGGAGGGGAATGTGGGAGTTCAAAATTGTGGGTAGAGTCTATGTTCTGTTTTATGCCAGGTGAGAGAGTGCCATGGCACTCTTGTGTGTCCTTTCTGGGGAAGGAGTTCTGGTTTATAGAGGTTCTGTCTCAGGGGATAAAATAGGAAGAGATCTGAACTCTGTTTGTAGAAAGTATACTGAGAGCCATTCTCACAGTCAAGGGGACTCCCATCCACTTGGCAATGGAATTTGTACCTATTGATTGTTTCCTCAGGGTGGCAGCTCACCTAAGGAGAGGAGATGTTCGATGTTTGCTCTTCAAACTTCTCTCATGGCTCATCTCCCAACCATCATCTTACTTGCTAAACTTCTGTCCTATATCTCTCCTTCTGGAAGGGCGCCTATGTGGAAAGGTGGCTCAGCGCAGCCTTCTTGCCTCCTCCCCTCGTTTTTCCCTATCGTAAGGATTTTAAGTATCATTTCTGTTGTAACATAAATGTGCACTTCATTCTGTTCGATTGTTGAAAAATATTACATTGTGTGTAAATATAGCATGTTATAGGTCTCCAACCATCCGTAAATATAGCACGTTATATGTATCCAACAATCCGTAAATCCCATTAGTAGTCCTAAAGACAGTCCCTTCTCATCTAAGATTTCTAAAATAACTTATCAACAAGATATGTTGCCTCTGTCAGAACCCTTTTCTGTGTCTGATGAGGTCACCACGTTCTTTTTCTTATTAATTCTATTGATATAGTTTGTTGTATTAGTTTATTTACCTATAGTAAGATACAGTAGCAAGCCTGGTAATAAATCCCATTAGGGATACATAGATAGAATATCATAGATTAAAAAATAACCATTCTATACAGACATAAATCACACACCACACAATTCATCCCTTTGAACTATAGAGTTCAAGACTACACATTCAGGAATCACTTGTATAGTTTCTTTGTTTGTTGCTACAGAATTTTCCCTTAAATTGTATAAGAGAGAGATACAGGAAAGAAAGTGACAAAAGAAATAAAGGAATGGAGATAGCAAGCAAATGAGAAAGGTATGGGAGGTAGGAAGGATAAAGTGAGGGAGGGGAAGGGAGGGAGGACAAAGGGAAACAAAGAAAGAGAAAACAACCAAACTTGGTGGCTCAAACCTATAATACTTGCCATCTGGAAGTCTGAGATCAGTGGAGTTATTGAACGAGGGGGTGCTGAGCAGGGACTGAACAAGAGTCAGATCCCATCTCTACTAAAAAGTGAAAAATTATATAGACATTGCAACAGACATCTGCAGTCCTAGCCGCATGGAAGTCTCAGGCAGGAGAATGGCCTGAATCCTAGAGTTTGAGATGATTATGATCTAGGTGCAGGCTATAAAAGATGAGCATGGGCCACATACAGAAACATTATCTCAAAAATACCCATACACACGCCCAGGAACAAAAAAACAGCAAACGAACCAGCAAACATTTTATTCATCTAAAAAGACCAGAATTACCTTGATGGTTCAAGCAATTTTTACACTTTTAAAACCTGTGAAACTATGACCAAGTTGAGGCTGTAACCAGGCATAGTAAATTTGTAAGCTTCTCTCTAACGGATGTTTTGGGGTAGGTGTCAAACAGGTCCTTGAAAGGGCAATCTAGTGGCATTGTGTGTAGCAATGTGAGAAGGGCACCAGCCCCATATAATGATATTGGTGGGTTCAAACCCAGCCCTAGTTAAACTGCAACATAAAATAGCCAGGAATTGTGGCACCAGTAGTCCCAGCTACTTGGGGGTTGGAAGGAGGTGAATTGCTTGAGACCAGGAGTTGTAGGCTGCTGTGAGCTGTTACATCATGGCACACTTCACAGGGCAACAGCTTGAAGCTGTATGAAAAAAAAAAAAATGGTGTCCTACTTAAGTGACTCCATGCAGTTTTTTCACATGTGATGCAGCTTGATTCACAGTGCTGTCCATAATCTCAACTGTTGTCTCATGTTGTCTCACCAGAGTGCCAGGAATATCAACCATCAGCAGAATAAAAAAGGCACAAATGAGTGATCTCTTTCCTCTTGTGAATGGAAGCCTAAGAGGTGTTGCAGTTCAAAACCTTGAGAGATACCAGGTGAAGTGATCAGAAAAATACACTTAGTATCTTTGACCAGAAGCCTAGACACCAGGACATGACAGGATGAAGTCACTACATGGTCACCATGGATGACATCACAATGTGTATTGCCATGGGTTACCATGTTTATGCTTAACCTTATTGCTGCTAAGCATGTGTAGTGGCTATCTGGGTTTGTCATTGCATTAAAACTGTTACAAAAGAGTGGAGTTCTGTTCTCCACACTCAATTACTGCTTCCAAAAGTTTGTTTGTATATGTGGCCAAGGGAATCAACAACCCTCCCTTTCCTGTTAACGTCAAGGATTTGTAAGCAAGTGCAAGAGTATGGTTTATGCCTAAAGTTGCCCTGAGATGATACAGACCATAAACCTAAGCCCAAAGATCATACAGTGATTTCACAGACCTGAAAGGTACGTCACACAATTCTCATTTCTACTTTTCCTGAAATGGTATTTCTTTCTCTAGAATAGGCTTGTTTCAGATGGTAACTGTCCTACTGAAAGTCCTCTCTAAAAATCTGGTTAGGCAATGTGCCCAGTAATGTACTCTATATCTGTAGTTATTTATTCTGATCATGGGAAACATCAGCCTATCTGTAAAGGTCCAACATTCCTGAACTCCAGGCCAGCTATATCCAAACTGTTGGCTTCTTGGCCACATAGGCAATAGAAGAGTTATTTTGGGCCACTCATTCAATACACAATCACTAAGGAATCCTGATAATCAAAAAAGAAATGTGGGCATAATTGTGGTGATATCTGGCTACATGGATATGCAAAACAGTCCTGATATAATCCCTATGTGTCTCCTGAGTCTGAGGATTGGACAATCCACGAAGCCCCTCAAAGCCCCTTAAGTAGAGCAAAATGACTTTTGCCACACACGACTATAATATTAGGTTGCTCTGAGAGACCAATTTGGGCTCATCCTCTGAAGTCGAGTGTTGAAGACAAGGCTGAGTAACAGCAAGATAAACTCAGCCCCGATAACACACTCAGTTTTTCCTAAATTAGAAAAAGTTGTCAATGTTTGTATCCCTTGCCTTTAGTTCCAGGTACTCCCGAGGCTGATGCAGGAATATCCCTTCCTCCCAAGAGTTGGATGTCCATATGTGCCACCAGGGCCTGAAGATTGGACACTCCTCAAATGCCCTGATAAGGTCATAACTTAAGCATTGCTAAATGACTTAGGCCATGCACTACTACAATATTTGGTTGCTCTGGGAGGACAAGGTGGGCTGATCCACTCTGCTCAGAGTTTGGAGACAAGGTTGAAAAACAGCAAGATCCCCTCAGCTCAAATAATACACCTGGTTTGTACTAAATTATAAAATATTGTCAAGGGTTGTGGCCCTTGCCTTCAGTTCCAGCTACTCCAGAGGGTGAGGCAAGAGCATTCCTTCCACCCAAGGGTTGGATGTTGCTGTGGGCTAGGCTGATGCCATGACACTCCAGCCTGTGCAACACAGTGAGAGTCTGTCTCATGAAAAATAATAAACGACTGACAGAAAGAAGAGTTACTAGGCACAATGCCAAAGAGCCAAAGTAGGAGGAAATGTCAGTAGGCAGATGAAATATAGAACTACATAAAGGAGATTTATTGTGGTCCCGGGTGGGGGCGGGGGGGAGGTGGAATGTGTCAGGATAAGTGGGTTTGGAATCGGTTCATTACGATATTGCCAGTTGATGTGATATGTAGTTGTTCTCCAGAGATGTCTGTCCCTGGGCTCCAATTGATTGGGGGAAGGGAATATTGGCCCAGATTGAAGGAATCCAACAGAAGAGGTGGAGGGTGTAGTCTGGATTTTTTAGTGTGCATGTGAAAAGCCTTACTTGAGTGAAGAATACACTGTGTAGTGTGGTGGCACCTGTGGTTCAGTGAGTATGGCACCGGCCCCATACACCGAAGGTGGTGGGTTCAAACCTGGCAATGATCAAACCGCAACATAAGCATAGGTGGATGATGTATTCAGCACCTGTCATAACAGCTACTCACGAGGCTGAGGATAGATAATCGCCTAAGCCCAGGAGATGGAGGTTTTTGTGAGCTGTGTGATGCCATGACACTCTACCTAGGGCAATAGAGTGAGACTCTGTGTCTACCAAAAAAAAAAAAAAAGAGAGAGAGAGAGAGAGAGAAGAAGATGAATTCACTGTGTGGGATGTTTCCAGTGACTACAAGAGATATCAATGGGTCAGAATTACGCAGAATCCAAATGTTTGATTAATAGAGTTTATAGGACAAAAATTTCCCAATGTGAGAATCAATTCTTTAGTTGACAACTAATCTAGGGGAAAAATTTCAACAGTAGATCCATGGTCAAAAGTAAAAATGAGGGGTAATTTCTCTACCAATGGTGTTCTCCATTTACATATTGTGAGAAAGTCTCATTTTGTTGCCATCGGTAGAGTGCCCTAGTATCATAGCTCACAGCAAGATTCAAGTGTTATCATCAATCAAAGTAATGCCTTCCCCTGGAACTCTAGGAGCCTGCATAATATCTGGCTGTTTTTTATTCTTCAGAGATGGGTATTTCACTAGTGCTCAGGCTGGCCTCCAATTCAGAAACTCAGACAATCCAACTGACTGTGTCTCTCAAAGTTGCAAAATGACAGGCATGAAGCACCATCACTGGCCACCAACCATAATTGGAAAAGTATCCCAAGTTAAAAGTTTAGAGTGGTTGCTCGCATCTGTAATCCTAACAATTTAGTGGACCAAATATCTGGTCACTGTGGAGGAGCACCTGGACTCCCAGATGCTGAGGAGGCTGAGGCAATAGGAACTGTTGAGCCCAGGAGTTTTAAATTGCAGTTAGCTAGGATGACATCAATACATTCTACTCAGGGGAAATGAGTCAAACTCTGCCTAAAGGAAAAAGAAAATTACATCTTTGGTAGGATGGAACAATGTGGCTTCCATGTCAATTTATGGTAACCTGTGTGTCAGCAGGGATATAGGGTAGCCTGTCCCTCAAGCATTCTCACCTCCTGGGTAGTTCTTATGTTATGAGCCTTTTGAATATCTCAAGTTTTGGAGAACATTGTCAATTAACCTCATTGAAATAAGTAGTTCACCTTTGATTGTGTACAATTCTGTGTTTGTTTGTATAGTCACACAATTGTACAGCTATTATCACAATCTAATTTTAGAACTTTGTCTTCTTCCCCCACAAAAAGAAGGTCAATAACTACTATCAGTCATTTTCATCTCCCCCACCACCCTCCTCCACCTGCCGCTTACTCCTTGGAGATAATTGGTCTTGTCCTGATGTTTTGTTCTGAGTTCAGTCATGCTCTGTGTGGTCTTTTGTAAGTGGCCTTCTTCCCTTATCATAATTATTTTAAGATTTATTGCTATTGTAACATAAATGTGCACTTCATTACTTTAAATTATTGAAAAATATTCTATTGTGTGAATATAGTACCTTATATGTATCCAATCATCTGTAAAACCCATTAATAGTCCTATAGGACACGTTGACTCTGTCAAAAGCTTTTGTGTGTCTATGGAGGTGAGCGTGTGGTTTCTCTTATTGGTTCCCATAATGTAGTGTGTTCCATTAGTTGATTATCCCACATATAGTTAGACTGGCAATCCTGGTAATAAATCCCATATGGGATACATATATAAAATATTTTGTATGCAGCCGGAGTTTTCCTGCACCTATACAGTGTGTATCTTGTACGTTTCACCCTGTGTTTCTCCCTTTGTCCAAGAAAAATGCATTGGTACCATTATAATTCACACAAATGCAAGCTGCTAACCACAAGTGATCCTCTTGAGTTTATGCTTCTCTGAAAATGAGAGTACAGCCTCATTCCACCACTGGTATGGAAATGTTGCGCTTATTTCTTGGACAAGGGTGGTCTTACTGTCTTGCTCAATCTGGCCTAAAACCCCTTAGCTTCCAGTGATCTTTCTGCCTCGGCATCTGCATATGCTTGGATTATAGTAGTGAGCTAGGTTCCTCATCCATGCTTATGTTTTGGTGAAAGGTTTGCTTAATTTTCTTCATAAATAACAGCATGTGGAATAAAAAATGACAACTCTATTCAGATGTAATTCAAACACTCCACAATTCAATCATTTCAAGTATACAGTTCAGGACTACACATTCAGGTATCACTTGTATAGTTAGTTTGTTACTAGAGAAACTTCCCTTAAGATGTAGAGGAGACTTATGGAAGAAAGAAGGGAACAGAGGAAAGAAAGGAATGGATATAACAAGCGAATGAGAGGGAGAGAATTGAAGGAAGGAAAGATAAAGTGAGGGAGGTCCAAATGGAGGGATGGTGGAGGGGAAACAAATAAAGCTAAAGTGACTAAAATCTTGGTGGCTCACACCTACAATTCTAGTCTTCTGGCAGGCTGAGATGAGTGGAGTTCTGGAATGAAAGGGTGCTTAGAATGGACAGAGAAAGACTCAGACCCTGTCTCTACTAAAAAGTTAAAAGGCATCTCTATTCATAGTTACACGGGAGTCTCAGGCAGGAGGATTGCCTCAATCTTGGAGTTTGATTTTGCTATGATCTAGGCTAAAGCCACTAAAGACTATCCAGGGCCACATATAGAAAATGTATCTCAAAAACACCCATGCACTCAACCATGCAAAGACAAATCAACAAATCAAGCAACAAACATTTTTATCATCCAAAAAGAACAGAATTACCTTTATGGTTCAACCAAAGTAGACATGTTTAAGACCTGTGAAGCTATGACCAAATAGAGGGTGGAGGGAGGCTGAAGGAAAGGAATCACCTAAGCCCAGGAGTAGGAGCTTACCATGAGCTATGATGCCACAACACTCTACCAAGGGTAACAAGGTGAAACACTGCCTCAAGGAAAAAATAAAGAGCATCCTACTTAAGTGATTCCATGCATTTTTATCAGTGGTGATGCAGCTTGAGTCACACTGCTGTACAAAATCTCAAATGTTGTGTTAGAATAGTGCCAGGAATCTCAACCATCATTAGAATCTCACTAATGGGAAAATACTTCTCTGTCTGTGGATGGAGGGCAAAGAAGTGTCCTGGTTTAAACACTTGAGAGACACCAGATGAAGTAAGCAGAAAAGGTCACTAAGTGTTTTTGACCAGAAGGCTAGATCCAAGAACAATAGAGTATGAAGTCACTACGTGGGCACCATGCATGACATCACAATGGGTGTTGCACTGGGTTAAAATCTTTAAGCTTAATCTTATTCCTGCTACGCATGTGTAGTGAGTATTAGGATTTTTTGTTCAGTTCAAACTATTACAAAAGAGTGAGTTTCTTCTCTCCACACTCAATTCCTCCTTCCTGAAGTTTTTATATCTGGCCAAGGGATTCAACAACCCTTCCTTTTCTTTTCACATCATGGATTTGTAAGTAAGAGGGAGAGTATGGTTTATAATTCATGCTTCATTGGAATGTTACAGAACAAGAACCCAAGTCCAAAGTTCAGGCTGTGATTTCACAGACCTAAAATCAGTCAGTTATCCGTTCTACTTTCATGAGATTTTACTTCATTTTCTAAAATAGGCTTGTTTTTGATGGTAGATGCTGCATTGAAGGTATTCTCTCGAAATCTGGTTAGGCAATGTGTCCAGTAGTGTACTCCATACTTGCAGTTCATGGAAAGTATCCACCTATCTGTAAAGTTCCAACATTCTTGACTTCTGGGCCAGATGTGTCCAAAATTTTGGTTTCTTGGCCACATAGGAAATACAAGAACTATGTTGGGCCACACGTGCAATACGCAATCACTTCTGATATCATACCTCACACAATTTTCACATGTTGTCAAAAAAAGAATCTATTCCCACAGATTGGATTCTTGGCACCTGCATAACATCTGGCAGGTTTTTTATTCTTCAGAGATGGGAATCCCACAGTTCTCAAGCTGGTCACCAATTCAGAAGCTCAGACAATCCAACTGACTGAGTCTCCCTAAGTGCCAAGATGACAGGCATGAAATATCATCGCTGGACACAAACCATAGTTTGAAAAATAACCCTACTCCTTTGTCTAGAGTGTTGGCTCACACCTGTGATCCATGCAATCTGGGAGCCAGAAGTGGGTGGTCCAAAGTAACTGGACACTGTGCGAGGGCACCTGGAATCCCAAATGCTCAGGAGGTTGATGCAATGAGATCTGTTGAGCCCTTAGTGGCAGCTGTGGCTCAAGGAGTAGGACACTGGCTCCTGATACCAGAGGTGGTAGGGTCAAACGTGGGCCTTGGCAAAAATACTGCAAACAAATGAATAAATAAATAAAAATAAAAATGATCTGTTAAGCTCAGGAGTTTGAGATTGCAGTTAGCTAAGATGACATTACAGCACTCTACCCAGCACTCTACCCAGAGGGTAGATTCGGGCTCAAAGAAAAAGAATATGAAAACTTCAGTAGGATGTAACAATGTGCCTTCCATGTCAATTCATGGTAGCCTGTGTGTGACCAGGGAGATAGTGTTGACTTTCTCTCGGGTATACGCATGACCTGGGTACTTCTTATGCTGTTAGACATTTGAGTATCTCACATTTTGGAAAACATTCTGAAGTAGCTTTGTTTATTTATTTATTTTTAATTTTTTATTGAATCATAGCTGTGTACATTAGTGCAATCATGGGCACAATGTGCTGACTTCATACACAATCTGAAATATTTTCATCAAACTGTTTAACATAGCCTTCATGGCATTTTCTTAATCACTATATGAAGACGTTTGTATTCTGCATTTAGTAAGTTTCAGCTGTACCCTTCTAAGATGCACCGCAGGTGTGATCTCACCAATTACCCTCCCTCCACTCATCCTACCCCCTCCCCTCTGCTCCCCTCTCTTGCCCTTTTACCCATATTCTTGTGCTGTAATTGGGTTTTAGCCTTCATATGAAAGCTATAAATTAGCTTCATAGTAGGCTGAGTAAATTGTGTACTTTTTCTTCAATTCTTGAGATACTTTGCTAAGAAGAATATGTTCCAGCTCCATCCATGTAAACATGAAAGAGGTAAAGTCTACATCTTTATTTAAGGCTGCATAATATTCCATGGTCTACATGTACCACAATTTATTAATCCATTCGTGGG
>CAUYRH010180458.1:0-18686 GCA_963574655.1 Perodicticus potto
AGACAGAGCCTCAAGCTGTCGCCCTGGATAGAGTGCTGTGGCATCACAGCTCACAGCAACCTCCAATTCCTGGGCTCAAGTGAGTCTCCTGCCTCCACCTCCCAAGTAGCTGGGACTACAGGCACCCGCCACAACACCCGGTCATTTTTTTTTTTTTTGGTTGCAGCTGTCATTATTGTTTGGCAGGCCCGGGCTGGATTCGAACCTGCCAGCTCAGGTGTACGTGACTGGTGCTTTAGCCCACTGAGCCACAGGCACCGAGCCAACCACAGACATCTTGAGGGGGAAATGAAGAAACTTATCACCCAATTATGTACTGAAACCCACCAATGTTTTAGGACTATTTCAATATTGTATTATTAAAGCACATATTAGTCAAACAGTTGTTAAAGCTGGTAAGGATAACTTTATGCAGGGGGGACATGCGATAGGTATAGTGTTCCCTGAAGTGAGGTCTTGCAGTAGGGGAATCAGGCTTAACTTCCCCTTTAATAAGAATAAGAGGCGGTTTATAAAAAAGGTGCAGGGTGGCCAGTGTGAATGGAAAATCACTAAGTAGAAACATCGAGACTAAAGGGGTTTCTGGCTAAACTGACATGATAGGATTCTTGCTGAAAGCAAGATATCGAGAGTGGTCACATATCAAGGGTGGAGGATTTTGGTGAAACTGATTTAGGAGAATTCTTGCTTAAACTGGATTTATCAAGAACAAAGAGGGAAACTTGAGGTTGGGCCTAGTGAATGGGAGGACTTAGAGTAGCCTGACTGAAGTTTAGTTCAAAGGAGAGAATTCTTGTCAGTATATTACATCATATATTCCAAGTATTTGGCAGCTTTTAGTTCTTAGAAAAAGTTCATCAGACGAAAGGCCTATTAGGTGGTATAGTGGTGTCGTAGAATAGGAGCCGGCTCCCTGGAAGTGCTCGGTAAGTATTTGTTGAGTGAGTGAGTGAGTGAATGAATGAAAAAGCAAATTTAATTTCCAGCAAGGCTTTCCCCAGGGACACATCTCATAATGTTAGTGATAGGACTAAGTGTCAGTATTTCTGACATCTCATAAGCATTCTTAATTTTCTAAAGCTACATTTATGAACAGTCATCTTTGGGGTCCACAGGAATTGTCTCCCGAGTCCTTAAGGGTAACAAAATCTGCAGATACTCAAGTTCTTGATGTAAAATGGCTTGGTATTTGCATATAACCTACATCCTCCCATGTACAGTCATCTCTAGATTACTTATCATACGTAATACAATGTAAATGTTATCCAAATAGTTGTTATACTGTATTTTATAATTGTACCGGGTTGTTATGTTACTATATTTTGCTATTTTTTCTCTATGGTTGGTTGAATCATTAGATGCAGAACCTGTGGATACCGAGGGCTAACTCTGCCCCTGGCAAATTGTCTCCAACTTAGAAACTTTACCCTCTTACTCTGTGGGCTCTTCCAGTTGTCACCAGCAGGGACACCAGTAGCAGATACTGGGTGGGCACTTGGGAGGCAGCAAGATGCAAGGGGTGTTCCATGAATAATTGGGATTAATCCAAAATATACAATAAGCCTTGAGGCTTATATCAACATAATTAGCTCATAAACTAATTCTCTTTTAAAGCCAGAGATTCCCAACCAGCTGATCCAGTTTGAGAAAATCTTTTTCTTATTGCAGTTTGGCCAGGGCCAGGTTTGAACTCGCCACCCTCAGTATATGCGGCCTGCGCCCTACTGACTGAGCCACAGGCAGCGCCTGAGGAAATCTTTTTCAAACCTTTCCTGTTAAAAGTGTGTTTCCCTCCACTATTATTCTGGGTGTGTATCCTATGCTTCAGGTGGGTTAGGACAGATAAAAGGTGAAGAATCACTGTTCCAGGTAAAGTAATATTGTTCCTTTCCTCCCCACATGTTCAATATACATCCATTTTTCCAAGTTCTTTCCCTTTCAAGGATCCCCTTTTTGTTACCCAGGAATAGAGATAGCTAAGAAAGATTGTCAGAAGCATCTGACTGGAGAGATTTCCATTCTGCCCTCACCATCCAAGGTTCTTAGTGGGTTCCCCTAGTATTTAGTGGCAACAGTGACAGATTTTGAACAGAGTCATCTCAAATTTGAGTGTGACAGCCAAGTACTGTGAAATGATTTTTGAGAGCCTCTGCTTACTATAGTGAAATAAATTACACAGAGGAAGATGAACCATCAGGTGCAACCCAGTCTGGCTGGGGTCTGGGGACTTGTGACTGAGGATGTGTGCTGCAGATCCTTTGCTCAACCTGATGGTCCTGATGGGGTTAGATGCTCAGGGGCAGTAAGAGAAGATGTTTGAAAAGGGACAGTTAAAATTAGATGATGCTGAACTTTGGTTTTATATTATATTTTTATTGTAATGAGACAAATTCAGTGCTCTGAGCCTGACCAAAAAGCTTTTCCTCTCTCTCTACTCACTCACAAATCCAGGGCCAACTATTCTTTAGACATTAGCAGGGCTGGCCTTGCCCTCTGCCTAATGGGGAGATTTTTCAACTCTCTGAATAGCCCTGGGCCCCAGAGGTCTGTCATAGGGCAGATGACAGAGGGATTGTCTGCAAAGGGGAGCTGGAGGTATTTGGACCTTTCTTATTGCTTTGCTCAGGGTCAAATTTGTGGTCTGTAGTGCTGTGCTCCATGATGGCAGAAGTGCAGGCCATTTTTTGGAAGGGTCACAGAGGTCTTGGTGTGCCTTGATGAGTGATGATCAGTCTCAGCTGTGAGAATGAAAAACTGCAGTTGCCCCTGGCATCTCTGACTCTTTAAAGGGGATTTTTCTGAAGGTAACCCTGAATACTGGCAAAATCAAGAGTCCCAGCCAAGGAAGAATTGGAGCAATTGATTGAGTTGAAGGGCGTGTGTGTGTGTGTGTGTGTGTGTGTGTGTGTGTGTGTGTCTGTGTGTATCTCTGTAAGTGTGTTTGTGTGTGTGTTTGTGGGTATATGTGTGTGTGGTGGTGGGTTAGTGGTTAGAAAACTCATAATGAGAAGAGTCAGGAGAGCGAGTCTGTACAGAGAGGGTCCATATGATGCACAATTTTTTCGGACTGATTGACCAAATATTTAGTGTCATGCTGTAGTCATAAAAAGAGAAATGCGAAGAAACTGATTTCAGGGAGATTTTACAATAATGCCTGCATGAAGTCTTTGTAGAACTTTCATCTATATGTGATGTCTCTTTCTGAGTTCCTCTTCTTTTCTTTTCTATTTTAATTGTGCCTCTAATCTTATTTCACCTTGATCATTACTGTATGTGTACATGTCTCCCTTACCAAATTTTAACTTCCTGAGTATAAGAATCAGGATATTTGTATCACCTGAGTGTTTCACTCACCTGTCACAGAGATACTTGGCAAATATTTGCAGATTGAATGAATGAATTCTCAACTCCTTCATTCTAAATTTTGTCGACATTGTTGGAAAAACTTGTAATTATGGAAGAGTAAACAGTTCAGTATTCTAAGTGGTTAATAATCATATAATTAAAAGGATAACATAAGTGGTAAACATCTTGAGTTTCAAAGACTTTTGCCATATCCATGTCATCACTGGCATAAATACACACGTGATTTTAGCATACTGCTAGTCACCTAACCTTTGTGTCTAAATGTTTGTGTGTGTACAATGGGATTCATATCTGTTTTATCTACCAGGGCCATGATGATCAAAATTTTCAATAAGTATCAAAGCTCTTTGAAAAGTTAACAGTCTTATAAAAAGATTGAGAGTGTACAGTACATAGTGTTATACTATAACAGACAGAGTGTTTGTCTATTATAATAATTTTACTGTTGTTATAATAGAAATAACCATATATGCACATCTGTCTATAAAACCTACAACAGGCACACAAGAATTCTGGTATATGTTTTAAAACACTTTATTATTGTTTTCATTTGATTCTTCTGTTAAAAGGTCTGGTGGCTAATGATAATGGCATTAGAAATAATAACTTCTGTAGCCTTTTTTAATTGATAATGCTCATGCAAATTATTTCAGATTTGACTACTCTTCATTAGGGGAGAAGAGTTGCTCTTTACAATGCTAAATTACTGTTTAAACAAGAAGAGTCAAACTGAACTGAAAAGGAATTCTGGTTTTTTTTTTTTTTTAGTCTCATTGTGTTACCCTTGGTAGAGTGCTATGGCATCACAGCTCACAGCAACCTCAAACTCTTGGGCTCAAGCAATTCTCTTGCTTTAGCCTCCCAAGTAGCTGGGACTACAGGAACCTGCTACAATGCCTGGCTATTTTTTGTTGCAGATGTCATTGTTGGTTAGCTGGCCCGGGCCAGGTTCGAACCCGCCAACATGGGTGTAGGTGGCTGGCGCCGTAACCACTGAGCTACAGGCACAGAGTCTTCTTTTTTCTTTTTGTTGAGACCATGGCGTCATAGTTCACAGCAACTTAAAACTCATGGGCTTAAGCGAGAGTTTGCCTCAGCCTCCCAAGTAGCCGAGACTATAGGCATGTGCCACTGTTCCTGGCTACTTTTTCTTTTTCAGTAGAAACAGGGTCTGGCTCTTGCTCTGGCTGGTCTCAAACTCCTGAACTCAGGTGATCCACTTGCTTAGGTCTCCCAGAGTGCCAGGATTATAGGAGGCATGAGCTATAATCCTTTGCACTGTGCTCAGTCCTTTGCACTGTGCTCAGCCTGCAAAGGAATTTTAATGCAAAGTATTTAGTTAATATCACAGCCAATGTTCTGAAATACATTTACTGATCTTCAGAAGACATCTGAAAATTAAAAATACTTCAAGGTAGTTGAGGAAACTAAGCATTGTGCATATTCCCGTAAGATGACAGTGTAACTGTAGTCCACTATTGGAGTCCATTTCTTGGCTAAGCCTTCTGTTTATTATTATGGGAAGACACTGGGCAGAAAGAAGTCCTGCCTCAGCCCCCACTTCCCTTCACTTCTCTACCTGCCTTTTGGACTTGCACAGGTCTGATGGTTGGGGTATTGTAATCCACTGTCCCAGCAGGTCTCCTGAGCTTTGGCAGGAGTAGGCACTCCATGGTCTGCTCAGATGATGGATGTGGAAGGGGTGGGATCGCTCCTAGCAAGGGGTTTGTCAATATTGACTCTCATATAGCCAACTAATAGAAGCCATCAAAGGGGCAATGCTTTTTGTTTATTTTATAGTTATTGTATATGCTTTTCCATCAATGCCTATGTGTTATTATTTTGTACTCTAGCTAACCCAGAAACTGAATAATTAGTCCCTAGATAATTTAGAATTGACTGAATTAAAGTTTAAGGGAACATTAAATTTTTACATATCATGATGCGTGTGGGTGGCACCTGGAATCCAGAACCTTTGTTATTCCTGGTACACCTGACCTGGGTAGTTCCCAACATTCTTGGTATCCCTGTAACAGTCTTTATTATACTGCGTTCTGATTTTGGTTACATGGCTTTTTTTTCTCACTAGATTGTGAGCTCCTCATGGATAGTGTTGGCATCTTGCTCATCTTTGTACTTTCAGGGAAAGATACCTAATATATGTAGGAAAGTAATATAGTTTACTGAATGGATAAGTAAAATGAATGTGCATTCAGCAAAGATGAGTTCAGTGAACTGAGAATCCTTTAAAATTTCATAGGTTTTGATAGCTCACGTGGCAAAGTTAAGTCTTGTTAATGTGAGTGCATGCCATTGATTTGAAAGGTAGATGTGATAAAAAGTTAGAAATACACCATTTTCTTCATACCAGGTGTGTTAGTGCAAAAACTGTAGTCCCAGCTACGTGGGTGGTTGAATTGGGAGGGTCTCTTGAGCCCAGAGTTCATCAAGGCTATAGTGCACCATGATTGTACCTGGGAATACCCACTGCACTCCGGAGCCTGGGCAACATAATGAGACCCTGTCTATAGAATAGAATAGAATAGAATAGAATAGAATAGAATAGAATAGAATAGAATAGAATACTTATTTAAAAACCCCATTCCTTTCAAGATCATAAACACATTCTAATACAATGATCTTTTTTGATATTGCTAATTGGCATTATTTTCTATTCCGATTTATATAGCAGTTGGAAGAATTTTATGTCATCAGAAATGTTTTTAGTTTAAGCTTATTGCTAAACTTAGATGGGTTATCCTCTGGCCAACTTGCTCTCTAAATTATAAAGTTTTCAATGACTGTGAAATTCATCTTGGAAGAGCAGAAGAACCAGAAGAAGAAAAACAAAACAAAAGAGGAGCGTGTAGGGATTCAGTGGTTTATGAGAAGGAAGCACCTTTTCATGTACTTGTCGGCCATTTGTTTGTCTTCTTTGGAGGAAAGTCTATTCAAGTCCTTAGCCTATTTCTTAATTGGGTTTTTAAACTACTGAGTTGTAGGAATTGTAAATGATTCCCTTGTTGTTTGAACATGTTTTAAAAGTGAAGTTTTAAAAATGGGCCCTAGGTATTAGATGCCAGGCTGAAGAAAATAACTTCTCTGTGCTTGGAGCGTTTCCTTGGGGGACCAGCTGTTCCTCCTTATTAAGGGAGAGGAAGGAGCCTCGAGTGAGCTATAATTAGAGACATCGCATCATCATCTTGATGCGCTGCGAGAACTTCCCAGCCGGTCTCTTGGCGGCTGGTCTTGACTGTCTCCCATCTGCTTCTAGCCCCAGTCAAGGTGATCTTTCCAAAACGCACATCCACTCGTGTCACTGCTCTGCTTAAAATACTTCTGCTGACTATTGGGCAGAACCTCCTAGGGGAGGACTACCCTGTGTTCAGCTTCGTGTCCCCACCTGTGCCCTTCATCTGTGCTCAGGGAGACAGTGGCATTAAGGATAAGGAGGGAGGAGGGATTTGAGAGAGGCTAGAAGGTGGAATTACTGGGGCGTGATGAGGAAGGGTGTCTGTTGTGTGCTGCTATTACAGAATATCTGAGGCTAAGAAATTTATAGAGAGTAGAAATTTATTTCTCACGGTTCTGGAGGCTGAGACGTCCAGGATCAGGGCCCCATAACTGCTGAGAGCCTTCTTGCTGTGTCCTCACATGGCAGAAGGTGCAAAGGGATAATCCGCTCCTGCAAGCCCTTTATCCCAAGTAATGAATCCGTTCACGGAGGCAGAGCCCTCATGGTCTAAAGCCCCCCTTGGACCACACCACACAACGCTGTTGCTGTGGGGATTATGTTTCCAACATGTGGATTTGGGGGACACATTCGGACCATAGCAGAGGGCGAGCCTACTCCAGGCTGGAAGTAGGGAGCAGAGCTGCGGTAGCACACGTGGGAAGGAAGGGCAGTTCAGGCTGAGGTTGCTGTAGAGCTCTACACCCAAGACGTTTTGTTACTTTGCCCTGTACCGGGGACTGTGGGATCTAGAAAGGAAGTGCCAGGCATGAGCTCTGCAGAGATGAGAGGGTACGTTGCATCAGGAAATGAGAGATTGACGAGAGAAGAGGAGCAGCACAGGAGCATCACGAGAGGTGGACTCCGGAGATAGATGGTAAAGGTGTAAGGTAATAGCTGAACGAGATGATTCGCATTGCATGAAACGCCCGTAAAAGTAATGATAAGGCAAAAGTTGCCTTTTAAACAGTGGGTGACATTCTTAGAGGCTAATTTGGGGAGGAGAGTTTTCAGCCTTGTGCCGGTTAGCTCACATTAGTTTTGTTTTTCTAGGTGTTGTCACTTCACAGTTTGGTGATGAATCTTGCAGTTCTTATGTGCTTGATTTGGGCTGTATGGAAGTACATGAGTGTTTGTCCTGCTGCTTTCTCAGTGTCCAGCTTCCTCCGGAGAGTGTTTGGCCAAAACTCTTTATAAGCTGCCCTTTTCTGCCTTCCGATAGTAATGTGGGTGCTGCTTTCCTTCTTAATGGGAGATGGAGTCCACTCACTGCTGATCTCTCCTCCTCTGTGACTAAGTGAGTCCACCATGTCAATGTCCAGTCAGTTTCCAACTCATCTAGTCCTTCACTTTGATGCTGCCATTGCTTTGGGCCCATGGCTGGTGCCAGTACTGTCACGGCAGCAACCTGGCTCCTGCTGGTACCGACTCCGCCTCCACCAAGCGTGTCCCACCGACTCGGCCCCCGCCATGGGGGCCTCTGTTGGCGGCTCTTGTCCTTGCTGACTGTGAAGTGCTTTCCCAGTTGGCACACAGAGACTGTCATTGAGAGTGGCCGGCACCACTGTTTGCATCTTTATCAGCTGCTGAAGTTCTAGGCTGTGGTCCACAGCCCTTCTGCTGAGGCCCATCCCAAATGGGGAGCAGCTGGAAGAGGCACCGATGCCAACGTGCTGCCTCTCCCCAGGAAAGCCTGTGGATCTCTTGGGTCTTTTAGGTACTTTGCCATCTCAAAAACTGGGTACCAATGCATCAGGTTTGCCCTCCCTCTTCCCCAGGAACCAGAGTCTAAACCCCTTCAGCGGGGTTTAGTTGGGAGGCTAAGTGAAGGTTGTGGGCATGTTCTTTGAATCTAGTTTCCTTGGGCCTAAAAGTGTGAGGGCCAGAGGTGAAAAGCCTCTAAAATAAGCTCATGGAAGTGTGTGTCTTATGTCTTTCCCTTAGTGACAGCTCATTTCTTCACATCCTCCAAAAATATTCATCTCTTATGACGGGATCTGTCCTCCTCTGATGATGTCCCAGGTCCCTTGGAACTCTGGCCCACCCGATCCTGCTTTTGGAATTAGCCTGGGGAATGCTAGGTGATGGATTGGAGGGTCACATTCCAGCCCCAGCAGATAGTGTGTCTGCCCCATGCCTGACGGGAGGGAGAGCAGGTGCGGGAGCAGACGTGGCAAGGAAGGTAAGTTCAGCCTGAGGTTGCTGTCAAACGTGACACCCAGGCATCTCCCCCTGCCGCACTCCACCCCCTTCCGTCAATGGAGGTTTGTTTGCCACTTACACGGAATCTTCTGGGGGTTACACACTGCTGTCTGTCCTGTAGCTATAGCATCTGAAACACATGTCTTCTGTATTAGATTTTTAGGACTGCCGAAACAAGATGCCATAATGGCATGGTTTAAAACCACACATATTTATTCTCTCGGGGTTCTGGAAGCTATGGGTCTGAAATAAGGGTGTGGCCTTTCTTTGACGGCTCTAGGGAAGAATCCTCCCTTGTTCCTGTGTAGCTTCCTATGGTTGCCGCCAATCCTTGGTGTTCCTTGCTTTTAGACACATCATTCCGATCTCTGCCTTCACCCTCACACGGCTGTCTGCCCTGCGTCTCTATTCCCAGTTTCCCTCTTATTAGGACACTTGTCACTGGATTAAGACCCACCCTAATCCAGTATAACCCCATCTTAATATAATGACATCTCCAAAGACCCTACCTGCAAAGAAGGTCTTATGCCCAGGTACTGAGTATTAGGCCTTTGATATATCTTTTGGGGAGACATGGTTTGACCCATAGCACCCTTCAAAGTTGTGGCTGAAGAAGAGAGAGGTGAGACTGGCTCTTCACGGTCTCACCTGGGAAGTGATGCAGCCTAGTTTTTGTTCACAGTCCCCTAGCCAGAATATGGCTCCAGCATAACTACAAGGGAGGCCAGTAAATCTAGTAAACATTTCCCTTCCCCATCACAGCCTCGCCCACTTCGTTTCCTCCGATCCCAGAATGCTCTGGTGCACACACCAGGCAGGATAGTGTCTGTGTAAGGTGAAATACCTATCCAGGGACGCCACCAGGGTCCTGCCAAGCATGTTGAAGGGATAGATTTGGAAAACTGCCCAAAGAAAAGAAAAACAATAGTTCATAAAATGTGTAAAACTGTTTTATTTTTGTTTAGTTCTTTGTTGTATCTTAATCCAGAAATTATAAAACAGTGGTTAAAAGACGGGATCTATTCCATAGATGTGTTTTTGTGTGGCCTACACAATGCTTAAGAAATATCTATACATGTGCCTAGATTTACCTTAAACAGTTGGAAGATTTGACAACATCTGGGCTTGCAATTCCACATTTCCTTCTGTAGAATCGCCTCCATCCTCTGTAGAATCCCCAGCACTTCTCATTTGGCTTTGTGCTTTCCCTATGGCTTTTTAGTAGAGACTTTTTCCCCTTACATTTGGCTTATTTTACCTAATTGGCTCCTGCAGACATTTGTATTTGTGACCTCAATTTTCAGTAAAATCTGCATTTTCATGTATCTTATTATATCCTGGTACCTCTAAGGGATTGAACACTATTCAAAAACATCACCTTGAACTTAAGATTCTGAGGTTGACTCCTGTGATAGCCATCTGTAGTAGCAGTGATTAAGTGATTTACGGTGAGTAGTCCACAAAGCCTCAGAAATATCTAAAAAGGCCCAGAAATACCAGTAATGGGTTGGCTAAATATTTGCAGTGAAATACTTGCAATGGGGATAGTTGCATAATATTGAGTATAATGAAAATAACACCTGCTGACTCCCTTTCAAATAGATCCTTACTGATATAGCGTTTTGTGCCTTTCTCTCCCCATATAGACCATTGGAACGATCCAGTGAAGATGTGGATATAATCTTCACACGACTAAAGGAAGTTAAAGCTTTTGAGAAATTTCACCCAAATCTCCTTCATCAGATCTGTTTATGTGGTTATTACGAGAACCTGGAAAAAGGAATAACATGTAAGAAACGCATCCCCAGCAGCATCCATTCATGTATGGCTGGCACTCATCTTTAACCCCGTGGACAGAGATAGCAAATGGAGTGTTTATGTGCAAAAGATTTGATCTTCAACCGAGGGTGTTAAGTTGACATCCCCTCCACTCTGTTTCTGCAGTTCTGTGGAGGCGTTTCCTTGGCTCCTTTGTTCATAGACTGTAAACGGGTCTGTCAGGGCAGCCTGCTTTCCAGATGGAGCTGGGGGAACGTAATGATTCATACATTTGGCAGTATCCTTAGAAATTCAGAGAGTTGTCTTCTCTCATCCAAGAAACATGTGACCAATAGGATATCAAGGAAAGATAAAAGGCCTCTTAAATGCTAATAGTAATGTTTTGAATTAACCTCAAAAGATTATTCCAGGTGGAAATGAAGGGCAGGGAGGGAGACAGAGTGGCAGCTGGATTATTTAAGTATTTTTTTTATTAAGAAAAAAGTAATACTTCTCCATATGTTGGGACACTTTATGCTGCAGTAACAGAAAGCTTCCATCCAACTGGCTTGAAAAATCGATTACTCATACAAGAATAAAAAACTCCAGTGCTGGTTTGTAAGGCGTCCCGGGGAGGATGACTTAAGGATGGGTTAGTAAAGTGACTCGATGACATCATGAAGGTCGAGGTCCTTCCTGTCTTTTTCTTTTCTTTTCTTTCCTTTTTTTTTTGATGTGCATTCTCAGGTGCTGGCTTTGTCCTCAGACCCATCTCACATGGTCCTAAGACAGCTACAGCAGTTGGAGGCATCACAGACCAGTGTAAAAACATCTCTCTAAAGCAGTGGTTCTCAACCTTCCTAATGCCGCAGCCCTTTAATGCAGTTCCTGTGGGTCTCAACCCCAGGTTGAGAACCGCTGCTCTAAAGGATCATTTCTTTTTGTCTCTGTTTCAGATGCTCCCCCCAGCAGCCTTCCTGCATTGTTTTACTGACCAGAATTGCATCACATGCCTGTATTTGAACCAATCACTGGCAAAGATATTGGGATCCCCATGACTGATTTAGATTAATTATGTTTACCCCAGTGGAGCTGGGGAAGGCACTCATGTGCCTTGAGCACTTGGCCCTGGCAGTGTGGGTGGATATTTGTATAAAACCTGGGTTCATGAATGGTTCTGGGTGGGAAAGCAACAGGGTCATTATTGAAGAAAAGCAACAAAAGAAAACTCACCTACAATCCCTACATTTTGTAAGTCTCCTTCAAGATATTGTCCCATGTGTACACACAAACACAGTCACATTTCTATGTTAAATATATTGTCCATACACATCAATATAGATAGATACTTTTTTTCTTTTTCTTTTTTTTTTTTTTTTTTGCAGTTTTTGGCTGGGGCTGGGTTTGAACCCACCACCTCCAGCCTATGGGGCTGGTGCCGTACTCCTTTGAGCCACAGGCACGGCCTGATATATTCTTTTTTTTCTTACTGGTAGCAGAAACTATTCTCTTGATTAGACTCTATTTTCTGTTTCTTAAAGCCGTTTTCAAAATGAATCTTCTATGATATGTAATATGAATTTGGGCAAATAATAATGTCTTTTTGGGCCACGTTCTTAAAATGCAAAACCCTAACTGTAACATGAGTCACTTAGGAAGGTTCCAAGCAGCAGAGTTAAAGGAGAGGCCAGCTTTGCACTCATCAGCCCCTTAAGCTCATCATTACACTTGGGTCTTTGCCTCTGCACAGCACGTGCTAGTCAGAGAGTTTAGACCAACTTGTCACCATTAATTCTGGTGCCTAGAAGCTTGTTCTTATGCAGTGTACAGCACCCTTGCCACAACTCAGGTGTCCCTCTGAGCTGTCATGATTTTTCATTGAGTCACTTGACCTCTGACTAGAACTGTGGAATGAATTTTAAAATATCAGATTATGTATCTAGTTATGTAGTGAGGGTATTTCAAAGGATAGTTGGTTTGTATGAGATTTTTGATTTGGTGTTTCAGAATTATTTTCCAAAGTCCAGTTGTAACATACCATGTGAACTAGGATTCTATCTAAATACCTAAATATTTTCTCTCTGAGATGACAAACTTAGAGCAAAAATCACATTCTAGGAATTTCTGATGAGAACTATTACTGAATGCCTAAAAGTAGTGAGTTTATAAAGTGAATATAAATGGACAGAGATAATATAAAACATAATAGTTAAAAATTTTAAATAAAGCAGTTAAAAAAAATTCATTGGTCGCCTTAAAGGGAGACGTGCTATTCTAGAAAATGCATTGCTTTTAATATAGATTTAGGAAATCGGGGTGGTGGTCTGGTATTCTGTTAACATGTACCCCATCTGGAGTAATTATTTCCCTCAAATCACAATACAGGGCAATGTTTTTAAGATATAGTGTGTAGAACATCAGTCAGTTCCTAAATTCAAAGGATCTTATAGCATTTGGGATAATTTTCTTGTATTACAGCTCTGTAAGTATGAGAGAGTTCTGTAGAGTTTCACTTCATAGAATATTGAATAAATAAGGTACAGCTCTGTTGACAGATGAGGAAAAGGAAAGCACTTCATGTTCTAGTGGGAAACAGACAGGGAAGAGGTGGGAAGGGCAGTTAGGTCCAAGTCATGCTTAAGAAAACTGGTGAAAACTATCAGGTCATGCAGTAAAACTAACTTGTATTTGGTATATTTACATCACAATTTCTTCTTCAGTATTTCGCCAGGGTGATATTGGAACAAACTGGTATGCTGTCCTGGCAGGATCTTTGGATGTTAAAGTATCTGAGACCAGCAGTCATCAGGTAATGTATGTTACTCTTCTTTTTTTTTTAAGGTGGGATTTATTATTATTGTTTTAAAGATGCATTACCCCTATGTCTTTTATGCTATTAAAATTACATTTTCAAATCCACTTTCTCATTATAAGGGATTTAATGGTATTTGTTAGATTCCTTTATTAAGTCCCTCAACAAACTTATATGTTGAATGTCTTCCATGATTTGGGTGTGCTGCCAGGTGTGGGAACATGAAATGCAGGAACACGTCACTGCCTTCCAGGAGCTCGCAGTCCACTGGGAAATGCAAACAATCGCAAGGTGATCAATTACTGTTGCAGAGTGACATGTGAGTGAAGGGGACGGAGAACCAAGTCTTGCCATGTTTCCTCCTTGCTCCTTTCTCTGTCTTGAATCTTGACTTTTTCTCATCTTAGAAGTGATCTCATCAGCCCCTCCAGTGATGCTGGGGACGTGTTGTCCCCCTAAAATCTCTCATTCTTTCTCTACGTCATCTTCCCAATGAGGTAGAAATGGGGGGTGTGTGTGCAATATTCTTTCTTCTAAAGTATAGTACTTGTTTTCTTTTTATGGCTTCCTGAGTCACCTCTGAGGAGTTTGACATCCTAGTAAATAAAACTCCTTTCTGTTTACTGTATTTGTGAATGTTTGAAATTGGCCCGGAGTCTCCTTTCATATCTTCAGGGACACTTGCTCTGTCGTTACAACGTGTGGCCTTGATGTCCAAACCCTTCCTGTTCAGAGCCAATAATCTTGAATTTAAAAAGTATGGCCCCTAAAGGATCACCTTCCAAGTATCGCTATGAACAACTCTTATTTCCACATTTTCAGGATTCAGATAAAACCTGAAGGAAGAGAATTTGTTAATTGTAAATCAAAAAGAATTATTAAGAAAAATCAAGGAAGTTGTTAAATGGGCAAATCATTTACAGCAAAGTGCCACGTTTGATACAGTGTTTTTGAGCCTTTTTCACAAGTAGCACACTTCAAATATGAGAAACATTTATGACAGACAAGAGGTTTGAATTTTGTGGGGACTTGTGTGCGTATTGGAGTTCTGGGCACTACCTGTATTAAAAATGGGGTAGTATCCTGAAAGATTCTTGGTAAGTTGTGGGCACTACCTGTACTAAAAATGGGGTAGTATCCCAAAAGATTGTTGGTAAGGTGGTGATTTGGAATTTGGAATATGAGTCTCCTGTGTTATATTCATTGAAATAGATAGTCTCTGGCCAGTGTCCGCGTCCGGCTTGCCCCACAGTATACTCTTCCTGTGCTTCAAAGCATGAAAGGTTCCACTAGACAATGCGTGGCCGCTGTGCTTCCCAACTGCAATGGCACTTCCCTCTGCCCCTGTCTCACGGGGCTGGTTTTCTCTTGGAAAGAGAGGGACAAGTTGAGAGGTAGGTTTTGAGTCCTATAATGTGCCTCGGTTTTCCGATAGGACTGAGAACAACTAGCATTTCTTGACTATTTGCCATAAGTAAGACGTTTATCCATATCCAACATTTCTGAGACATTTGCTTGGCAGTGTTCCAAGAACTTAAAATGTATTTACTTATTCCTCAAATCCTCACAACAGACCTAAGAGGTGGGTCGTATTACAGATGAGAAAACAGATGAGAGCACCTATGAGGTGCTCATTTTACAGATGAGAAACAAGTCCCTAAGTGGTTAAATAATTTGACCCAAGTACTACTCAACAAACCTAGACATTAGGGGAACCAAGATTAAAACCCAAGGAGTCAGGCACCTGAGCACATGTGCTTGGCCACTGCCCTCTGGCCTTTGATGCACAAGAAATACAATGAAACATCAGCTCCCCCTTCTCTGCCTTTTGTCATCCTTTCCGATTACTCCATATCCTTTATCTCTGCACAGTGCCCTCCTGTGCCATCAGGTGGCCACCTCCGGGCTCCTAGCGCAGAGCTGCTCCCGGTGCTTCCCTTTCCAGGTTTCACGTGCGTGGATGTACTGAGGGGACAGGGCTGGGGAGGATGCGTCTTCTCTGTTCCAAGGGGCCCCAATGAATAATGATGGAAAGGGGAGAAGCCAAGAAGAGAAAGGTGAGGAAAGAGAGAAAAGGGAAGGAAGATGAGCACTGAGGACAGGAATCAAGGGAGAAGAGGAGGAAGCACACGTGTGCGTAAGGGAGTATGAGTAACCCCGGCGCCTACACAGCGGCTGTCGATGCTGGCCTGGGGCGTGGGTGGTATTGAAATAGCATTCGGCCAGGGGCGTCAGGAATGCCGCAGCCCTGGATGAGTTGTCTCTCACCATGGAGTCCTAGCAAAGAATAGCTGAGGAGCACTTGGTTTTAGCTGTGGTTTTTAAGACATTTTAATAAGCTTTTCATCTTGGAGTTTAGCTGTGGTTTTGACCTCAGAACCAACACAGAGAACTTTTCTAACCTGGACTTGATCTTCTCTTGGTTGTTAGGAATAATTAGCTTTATACCAATGCTGGTTCACTGTCTCCTTTATGGATTTCATTCCACAATGTTCAGCCAGAGTTTTCTGGACTGATTTGTATCACTCAGATAAAAGAGAGAGAAAGCATATTGACCCCTACATCCTCCAGCCTCCAGAGTGTAGCCTGAGCCTTCCAGCCAGCATGGGGGTGGGGGGGCAGAACGTGGATCCAGCCACCTGAGAGACACAATCCCAGGAGAAGGAGGAGGCTGAGCCATATCCACCTGTGCTAGCCCTGCAGTGGGCTCTGCTCTCTGCCCACTAGCAGGATGGGCTAATCAGGATGTTTGGTTAGCTTGGCAGAGGGGCGCCCAAATAAGTTTGGGTTCTTCAGAGAAACAGAAGGAATGGGAGACAGAGATGGGTAGATGGAGATTTATTTTAAGATGTTGGCTCACCCTAAGGGCAGGGGTATCTGGTATCTGTAGGGCAAACTGGCAGGTTGGAGATGCCGGTGAGAGTTGTTGAGAACGAGTCTCACTCTGTCTCTCCCAGGCTCAGGTGCAGAGGCATAATTATAGCTCACTGCAGCCTCCAGCTCCTGGGCTCAAGAGATCCTCCCCCCTTAGCCTCCTAGAGTGCTTGGATTACAGGTGTGGGCACTGCAGCTGGCCATTGTTGCAGTGTTGAGTATGAAGGCCAGAAACGCAGGCAGAATTTCATATTGCCATCTGGAAGCAGAATTCCTTCTTTGGGAAACTTATTCTCTCGTTAAGACCTACAGCTGATTGGAAGAGGAACATGTTATGGAGAGGGACCGACTTTATTTGAGGTCTATTGATCATAAGTGTTAATCACATTAAACACATATCTTTAAAACAACATCTAGACTCGTATTTCACCAAACAACTGGCCACCATGGTCTAGTCAAGTTGAATTAACCATAGTATGTCCCATGGGGGAGTGAAATGAGGGTGGCCATAGGGGGAGGAAGAGGGAAAGAGCTGGAATTCCCACCCTGGAGACCAGAAATGATCTCTGCAAAGGGCCTTCACTGCATGTGCCACACTGTGCCAGGGCTTCTGTGCACAGTCACCGGGTTAATGGTCAGGCATTCATTCCCTCTTTTACCCTTGGCTTTGAAAGCAAAGTCACCTTAGCTGTAAGTTTCCCAGGGCCACACACATGTACGTGAGCCAACAAAGTAGAATTCAGGTCTGACATACTCCCGATGTCATGTTCTGCTGGTCACACATGAAAAAAGGTGAGGGGGAGGGGGATACAAAGGCAGGAAAAAAGCTCCAAGAGAAAACTGAGGAGGGAGAAAAGAGGTAACAGGGCAGAGGGAAGTCTTCCCAAGAGAGTGCAGCAGGGTTTCGGGTAGCCTGTCCCTCCCTGCCCTGCGTGTCTCCCTGATCACTGAGAGTCAGAGGGGATGTACTGACAAATTCCCCCCAGAGGGGTGTTTGCTGCTTCCCTGAGCAAGAATGGTGACAGCCTGGTGGGCGTGGCCCCTGGCAATAGGGTGCCCACTGCAGGCCGCCTTGCCAAGTGCTTCCCAGCATCACCACAGCGCCTTTAATCGTAGGATCAGTCTCATTTTACAGGCTAGATGTCCAATAACTTGCCCAAGGTCACACAGCTTTTTGGTGTCAGGACCAGTTCTCAAGTGCTTGGCCATCAGGGTTGAACAGGTGCCATCCTGAAGCATGTGAATGGGAAGGAGGAGAGGTGATGGCTGAGCCATGTAGGAATAGACTCCTCTGACCCCTCCTGCGTGTCTGATGCCAACTCAGAGCCCTACACCTCCTCGCCGCCAAGTCACTGCACGGTGGAGGGGGGTCTCCCAGCCTGTTTTTGATCTGGAGATACATAGTGAAATGAGTCCCACCTCTTCAAAGAGCTCCCCATAGGGTGCAGACAAGGGTGGGCGATGAGAGGGCAAGTGAGATGCGGTGTGAATAGGCACAGGGGCGATTGTTAGAGTCCATGCTGATGGGATGTAGAGGGTTGAGAAAAAGGGGGCTCCTGACGTGGGTAATGCTGCTAATGGAAATGGGGAATACCTTAGGGAGACAGCCCTTTACAGATTTTATGACAATACTTTGATATAATACTATGTATTTTGTTAGGCATTGATTTGGTGGATTTTTTTCTTAACAAAAGCACCCTATTTCCCTTACATGGTGATAGGAAGATATAACGATAGATAGATAGACAGACAGACAGATATTTCAAGAATACATAAGAGCATAACTATTCTATTTGGCTCCTAAATTCATATTACCTTCCTGCCTGTTTCAGCCCCTCTCCTCTCCCTTTGCAGGCAGGGCCCCAGAGCCACACTCTGCTTCTGCTGCCCAGCTCCCTCCATAAGTCCCCCCAAACCAAGGCTTTAAGAGGTGGAGGGGAGAGAATAACCCCTGGATGGGGAAGAAAAATGGACCCTATGTCTTAGAGACTCTCCCCTGGAGCTGGTGCTGTGTCGCTTTCATTTCTTTGGTTACTTCTTGAATCCACGTTTGTCCTAAGAATTCTGGGGACTGTGTAGATTATCCTGTTCCTGCTACTTTGAGGAACTTGTAGAGACTTACAAGTCCTTGCAAATATCGTTCTATAAACTGTATTTACTCCACTACTCCATAAAACAAAACCTAAAAAGCACTCTTACTGCTCTGTGCAATTGTCAGAGGCATCTCTCTCAGATTCTGCTGCCATGGCTATTTTTTGCCTTACCCCATGAAACTCAGAGTACCGGGCGGCGCCTATGGCTCATTGAGTAGGGCGCCGGCCCCATATACCAAAGGTGGCGGGTTCAAACCCCGCCTCAGCCAAACTGCAAAACAGAAAAATAGCCGGGCATTGTAGCAGGCGCCTGTAGTCCCAGCTACTTGGGAGGCTGAGGCAAGAGAAT
>CAUYRH010180465.1:0-13194 GCA_963574655.1 Perodicticus potto
TGTGAGTGGTTATAAATTGGTTTCACAGTAGTACTGAGTACATCCAAGTGGTCCTTTTGAGGGCTGGTTTAACGGGAGTTCAGAGAAGAGACACGGGGACCGTGTCAGCAGAGCTTGCCGCGGGGACCCTTCACCCGCACACCCCAACGCAGCGCCAGGGACAAGTACCGTGGTCCCCGGAGAGGGCGAGAGCGACAGGTCAGCGCTGCCGTCCGGGGGCGCGTCCTACGCGCCCGCTGTTCAGACCCTGCGCGCACCGACCCTGCAGGCCAGTCCAGAAAACACCAGCGGGTCTTGTCCTTTTTCTTTTATTTTCTTCTCTTTTCCTTTTTTTTTTTTTTTCCTTCTCTGTTTTTGTCTCCTTATGTCATTTCACTTTATTTCCTTTATATGAAAAAGGAGATAAAAAGCTTTCGGGCAACACGGGAGAAAAAAGGTCTGCAGACGTGGCAAGGGGGACTGTCCAGCTCGGACACACTCCACACCTGGGGTGGTCGCAGCTTCCTCTCGGTACCCTCAGGAAAGGGGTCACTTCCCTACTGTGAAGATCAAAGAGAACACAGCCACCTATGTCCCCTACCCTGTCACGATGAGCTGACGCAGGAGGTAAAGTCACACCGCAGCTCAGCAGCCCGTCCCCCGCCTGTCCTTCCGGGAACAGGAGAATTCAAGCGGAGCAAGGCCAAGGCTGTGGGAGGCAAGAGCTCTTTGTGGGGCAAAGAACCCTTTCACCCCAAAAGTCACAGATACTGCCTAACGTGCCCAGAACCAACACAAGCTGATTGTGAACTCTTCTCTGAACTCGTGAAAATAAAATCCCTTGAGAACCTTTGTGTTTTAATTTCAAAATTACTGATGAAACACGGTAAGAATGAAATTACTTTTAGAGGAAGAAAGAGGCACATTGGTCCTGAGTATTGGCTGGGAACAGAGGTTGGGAGACTGAACAGACCACACAGCCCAGGCGGAGTGTCTACAGAACGCAATTCCAGGACCAGCTCAGATTGAGACATTAGGCCACACCTGGCTGGCAGAGGTGCTTAGGCCTCCTGGGCTGCTGAGCAGCTGCAGGGGAGGGGTCAGACAGAGTGCTACAGAACAGACCCAAACTCCGGGCCTCGTTACAGTAAAACCCTCTGTGGTTTTTGCTGGAGAACTTGCTAAAAGATTCCCCTTAACTGACAAGAGGAAGAACTGTGGCCTGCAAAGTGATAGTTCCCGTCTCGGGCTAACTTTGGCCCTACGCCGGGCAATGGCACGATAGTTCAGGGAAGAGACTTGGATACACTTAGGCAGCACCTCTGAGAAAAGGGAGCTGGGCCAAGTGGCATCTTGTTCTGACAATCTCTTTGTCGGAGTTCAGAGGGTGTGGGAAGAACAAGACAGCCGACATGACAGCTAAGATGAATACAGCTCTGAGAACAGGCGAGAGGGGCAGCGGTGCCGCCACTGGGGAGAGCCCGCGGCTGAGCCGGCTCTGCAGAAAGGGAGGGAGGAGCGGGGTGTCCTCGGCGTCCTGGGGGTCAGTAGGACCACCTCGCAAGCACTCGCCTGAAGGACATCTCCACCGGCCCTTCACAGGCCTCAGGATGACCCCGCTACACCCCAGCAATGAAGATGGTTATTCCCAATCCTGGGACCATCCTTGCAACTGTTTTCTAATTGCCTAAGTTTATAGGAAAAAATTCCTTTGTGCATATTTGCATCTTCTTATTCCTAGAACACAATCATAAAAAAATAAGAAAAAACCTTCAGACTTTTCCATGCTGAATTGCAGGCTTGTCTGAGGTCCCGGGCAGAAGAGAAATGGAAATCAATCCATAGGCAAAGAACGGCGAAGGCGGCGGGCAGGAGACAGATGGAGAAGGGCGGGCGAGCCAAACCCCGGAGTCAAAGGAAAAGCTCAGGAGGGAGAAGCAAGTCAGGAGATGCCGCCGGGCAAGGAAGGCCTGGGGGACCCGGGGCCTCGCCCAGACGGGGTGAGCAAGGAGACACCACTGACAAAGTCCAGTCGCCCCTCCGGCTTTTCCAACAGCAAGCATTTCCTTACGTTTGACAAGACTTTTTAAGAGTTTAGTAAAATAAGTTTATTGCAGCACCTGCCAGCAGGCTGAGGCCATCTCAAAGGGAGCTGTGATGCCCCCACCACCTGCAAGGCTGCCCAGAAATGGGCTCCCACGTCGTCCTGCTTCCACTGGCCGTGTGTTTAGGGTCCCCGTGGAGACGCCAAGCCTCCTATCCCCCCACGGGAAGCATTCGCCTTCCAGAGGGTTGAATCTTGTGTCTTACAGTTGGATCCCAGTGCCTTATCTTTGCATCCTCAGCAACTATTGGTTGGACACACCTGGGAATTACAGCAAGTCTCCATCTGTAAAAGCATCTGGGATTCAAACAACTCCCACCCTCCTCGCTTACCCACCTGCTCCCGGTGAACAGAAGTTGGCCAATGAAGGTCAGCCAGGTGAACTGCTCTGGGAGCCTACTGGGGGGACAGGCCTCCAGTACTGTCTAAACTGACCACAGCTCTCTCCTGGAATTGGACAGTTCTCCCAAGGACAAAGCGCTTGGCTCAGCAGAGCAGAAGGAATGAGCACAAATTTCAACTTCAACATTCCTGAGTTTGAATGTCAGCAAGTTAAATATCCTCTCTGCCCTGAGTGCAATGTGGAGCAAATTAGTAATAAAGGATGTAAGGGATCTGTCCTTTGGTATGTAATAAAAAGGAGTAATTATTATGATTATTGCTAGCCAGTTTTCCCAAATCTTGAATTTCGATCCCTTCTGGCAGTATACATGCTGAGAGAGGCTCAGCTTTGCTTTTGAAAGTCTGGTCACGTCACCATCCGAGTGGGCTTCCCCTTATACACACAAACTTCCTTACACACACAGGCACACACAGAGACCTCCTGTACACCCGGGGGGGGGCCCTCTCAGGCCTTCCCACACCCCTCTGGAGAGGGCTGATTCCATGTCACCGCAGCATCAGGAACCAGGTTGCTCAAAACTCAGCCTCTCAGACCTCCAAAGTGAGTATGGAATTATGGAGTTTCATAAAACCTATCATGTTCTGCTGAAAAAATAAAAATGAACACGATCAGTATGAAATATTCTCTGGAAGGGAGAGGCCAGGCGACTTATCTTTGGCAAGCCTCATAGAGCCCCACAATTAATATATGCTTCGTAGAAATGTGTTATTAAAAATTAAATTTTCATAGCATCAAAGGCTTGCATATTCATATATTTTTCGACAAATACAAATAGAATTGAATTTGTTTTAAATGAAAGAGACCTATCTTCAAATACTGGTTCCTTCATATCCTAATTATTTGGCTTTTATGATCCTGTTTCTTTATCTAGAAAATGGAAATGGTAATAACTGCTTTACAAAAGGCTCTGACCAAAACTTGAAATTATATGTATGAAATTACCTACACAAGTCCTGTTATAGAGTACACAAAAAATTAAACTAACATCCCCTTCCTTCAGGACAAAGAGGACTGAGAATATTAACGTTTCTTCTATCTTCTCAAACATTATGTTCCCTACCGTCTGGTCTCTTTTGAGAACTAGATTTCTCGCAATTAAAAGAAAATCGGAGCAACTAATTATTTTTTCTTCTGAGGAGAATGAGTATAGTCAGATTTCCAAGGCAATAAATGGAAACTGTACTAGAGAAGAGGGATTTAATTATTTAAATGAATGTCTTTTCCAGGAAACAGGCTTATGAAAGATTTAACTCAAAAAAAAAAAAACATACTCAGAAGAGAGACTCCAAGGAGAGGAAGCAATTGGAAACATAAAAGGCCCCAGGGAAGTGTTACAGGTGCCAGGAGTCACCTGGTGCAGGAAAGTAAAGGTTGTCCACCCACCCCCCACCATTGTAGCATTCTACTCTGTAGGGAAGTTTTTCACAGGGATCGTCGGCCTTGGCCTAGGACACTGGGATTCCGTGGCTGCTGTCCCAAATTGACCCTCCATAAGGGAAAGTCCCAGAGACCAAGAAGCAGCAGAATGAGGGAGCAGAGAGGCATTCAGAAGTGGTTGGTCCCACAGTGGGGAGTGGTGGATGCTCTTCTCGGCATCTAGAACCGTTTCCTGGCCTCACCATGCATTTCACACTGTCTATATTCTCCAATCCAGAGAGAAAGAAAGATGGAAAGAGAATCTCCAAAGGTGAGGACGCACTCAGATTTTCTGCTCTGGTATATCATCAGGTGTGGCAGTGCCTGATTTTTTTTCCCATGTTTTTCAGCGTTGGGTATGTACCACGCATCCTTTAGGTGACTTGCTTGTGTTATGTAATCCTCAAAATAATTCTCTGTGTTGGTATTTTACCCCTCAGCTAAAGAGGGAAAGCTGAAGCTCAAACAAAGCCAGTCTCTTAGACTTTCTGACCTAAGGGCCAAAGCCGTTTTCAACACTTCAATCTTGCTTCAATTTCAGGGTCCACGTCTTTATGTTTCCCTCCGGACTGACAGCATTCCTTGATTTCTCTCCAGTCTCCACACTCTATCATGACCATGACCCCCACTGGTACCACATACTCTCCCCCCCAAATTGTGAAGTGCTTCCCCAGCCCCAGCTCTCTGTACACACCCCCTCATCTGGTTGCATACTGCCAGCATCTAGACCTGGTTTCCTACCTGCTGAGGACTCATGAATGGAATCACACGTATGCAGGAAGCAACAGCCTCAAAATTCCAATGAAAACACGGCATCAAGTTCCATTCCTTTCCTTAAGTAAACAATCCACAGTGCCACCAGATGACAAACCCAAAATGCAAGTAGAACAGGGCAGCTCGGCAGAGAGCCGAGGTTACTGTGTCCCGCGTCTGCCATCCTCCAGGGAGCCGGCTTAATCCACAGTCAGTTGGGGGGAGTGGGAGAATGTGCGAAGTTCATCCCTGACCGCACACACTTATACCTGTGTGGGATATAGGAAATACGCAGCAAAGAAGTTGAGATTATGTTCCCTGACAAGAATCTGGGGAAAAGAAATTCTGTTTTGGTACCTAAGGCTATATCCATATGTTGGAATACAGTTGAGACCAGTATCTAAATTTTATCTTCGCCAATGCTTGAGGGTATATGACCTTGGACAAATTATGGTGGGGGTCAGGGAGTATGGGGAGGAAATTCTCCATCCCATGTGTTTATGGTTTGCCTGCCAAAATCAGAGTAGTAGTGACATTTACATCATGCAGTTATTTTGAAGTCCAAATAAGATCAGGTAAGCAAATGCATATATAGAATTACTGACACACACCAAGCCCTTGATAAATACTTGTTGAATCTGCGTCTGGCTGCCCACTATTCCCAGTCCTCTGAGTCCAGCCTTGCTGCACCGCATTCACACATCAGGCGCTAACCGGGGTGTCTCTCACAACAATTGTTTGTCTGTTAACTACAGAGTTTAATTGGCCAGCAGTGGGTGATGCATCTCACGGCAGGGAAAATGTCCTAATAAATCACATGTGCCAAGGAGACATTAGTACAAATGCAGAGGTTTGCTCTTGCTTTTCTTCAAGCACCTTACCTAGTAAAAGTTATAATTAAGAAAGTTTTGGATAGGAGATCAATAGCGGGGAGTTCCGGTTGGAATTTTTAATAATACCCTGTCACTGGAGCATCTTTGCCACCCAGTTGTCATCTATCTCCCGCACAAACATGAGTGGGAACCCCCAGGAAGCATTCAAACACAAGTACCCTCCCCATAATTTGTCCAAAGCCATATGCCCCTGCAGCCACTGTCTCTGTTCTTCCGGCGCCTCCTGACACCAAGTGGAAGAGGAGACATGAATCTTTTGCTAGAGAAGGACAGGAAACAAATGGGAAGCGGAGTGAACCTTCCAGAAGCTCTCCAACTAACATTTCCCTGGCTCCCCACCAGGGCTTTCCAATCACAGATAACATGGCATCACATCTGCTGAGCGGGAAACCCGTCCCCTGAGAGCTTTCTTCACTGTCTCTGTTGGTGACTTTGCAAACCTGTTACAATTACCCAGATCATACACTCACAGCCCCTCCTTCATTAACCACCAATGTGTCCTTTGTACACAACAACGTATACAATGTGTACAATATGTACACCTTTCTCAAACATTTTATTCTGATTCTTTTATCATTTCAAAATGCTTGCCAGAGTAATTAGTTCAGAAATGGTAAAAGAAAGCCAATAGTTTGTGAGTCCTCGCTCATCTTAGAATACCCTCTTTTGACCTCACTAGGGAATAATAACTTCAATGGATGTAAAATTTTAGGATTAAAATTTGCCTTCCATTAGAAATTGAAGTTTTGGTTTATTGTTCTGAGGCACTTACTGCCAGGGATGTTAAGGCTGGCAATATTGACTTTCTTTTTTAATGTTGACTTTATTGTTTTTTTTTTTCTTTAAAGTCAGGAGCTTACAGAATTTTTTTGTTGTATTTAGAATTCTGAAACTGCACCTGACTTAAGCTATATCCAAGTCTGTGACTCCCTTCAATATTCCAGCTGGCTTTCAAGAAGCCCTTTGACATGAAGTCATTTTCATTCCTTTAGTTAAGCCTCTCTTTTGCTTTGTTGCTTATTTTCCCTAAACTCTGTGGTCTCATTTGGGAGCCGATTTCAAGTTGATACCATTCCCAGTATATCATATGTCACCACGTTATAATTGAGGGATACATAAAAACTGACCCTGAATTTGACCCATGAGCTGCAATTAGCCAAACACACTGTCCTATCATTATTTAACTTTTCTACATAGTGTATCCCAGAGGATATCTCCTCCCACTTTGGTTTCCCTCCCACCCAAGACGCTCATCACTCTGAGTACAATGTGTGATGGTGAATTTTAGGTGCCAACTCAACTGGACTAAGGAAAGCCTATACAAATGGGAACTTATTTTGTGTATGCGTGGAGGGGTGGAGATTCCAGAGGAAAGTAGAGGGTGAGACTAAGGGGACTATATGGTGAAGATCCACCTTCCATTGGCTGGGAACCCAGAGAGAACAAAAACACCGGGACACACCCATCTCTTGCTTGCACAGTAAATCCAGCCTTCCCTCCAGGATTCACATCAGCAGCTGCCTGGATGCTCAGGACGTCAGCCAGCGACTGAGAGCTGCCCCATCAGCGTTCCTAATTCTGGTACCTTTGGACGTGGCCTGAGACTTGCAATCAGCATCCCAGAATCTCAGCTTGCAGACAGCCACTCCTGGGGTCTCTCAGCCGCTGCAATCAGGTAAGCCAGTTCCATAATATGGGAGTGGGGACCCTGCGACTTTAAGGCCATGTGTGGCCTTCTAGATCCCTAAGTGTGGCCCTTTGACTGAATCCAAATTTTACAGAATAAATTATTTTATTTTCATTAATACATTTTAATAAGCTTTTATATTTTTATTTTAATTTCTAAATGAACGTATTTAAAATTCCAAAGATTTTATAAGTTTCGACAAAATGAGAATATCAGTAAGCCACAGGGCTAACTTGAGGGCTGCTACACTCATGATTTAGTTCTAACTTCTCCAGCCTGACTGGCACCACTACCACATGAGGCTGATAGGGAGAGTTTATGGAGGTCGAGTACCCTAGACGGTTACCAGCTTTTGACCATGGTGCACTGAGTTTCTGTTTGAAGTGGAATTTGTGAATAGTTACATAGGTCAACAGTATCTTTTAACTCTGTCTGCTTAATAGCACATCAAGAAAATGATGAAGGAAGAAAACAGATTTTTACCAAGGATTGGGAATTGCAATCATACCTTGTTTCTGCTAAAGAGAAGACGATTTGCTTGCATGGTGATACAGTAATATCATCATTCAAAATTCAATGCTCATCAGCATTATTACCCTCATAAAGATCACAAATATCTTAAATTAGAGGAAGAGGTGTGAAAGATTGTATTACAGAATTTAAAAGATGAAAAGCAAAAACCAACAATTCTTTGAAACAACAGTAAGACCTGAAAATAATGCCCCTGAAGTAACTTATAAAGTAGCTCATGTACTCAGGAAAAAGGAAAGCCACTGGGTGATGTGGAAATTGTGAAAAACTGCATTGTGGAAGTTGTAGGATTCTTAGAACCTGAGAACATCTCAAAGTACAAACAACTGCCTCTTTCAAGGAGAACCATAATTGATCAGCAGCACAAATTAGCCTTCAACTTAACAGAACAACTTCATGCGATACATCAAAAGGAATATATACATTATTCAAACACTTTGAATGAATTAACTGATATTACTAACTCAGCACAGGTTTTATACTTCATTAGGGCCATAACAGAAGGTTTTTCTTGGCTGGAAAGAGTTACTTTCTTTTGGCATTCTTGCAGTAGAAGATGATTAGATACATTTCAAGATAAATGTTATGAAATAGGACTTAATTTGGTAAATTTTGTGAGTAAACATATAGACAGTGCACCTTCCATGACAGGAAAACAAGAAGAGTTTATTGCACAGATAAAAAAGAATGTATTATCAGATCCACATGCTCTTGTTTCTATTCATTGTACCTTAAATCATCAAAATCTCTGTGCTAAAGCTACTATTTTAAGTGACACTTTGCAACAAGTTATAAGTATTGTTAACTATTTTTGTGTAAGTGCAACATATGATGGTTAGGTTCATAGCATGCTAACATCAAATGATGAGGTATTTCGTGTGGATTTGCCATATCATTCTAAAATAAGTAGAAGCAGGTGTTACCCAAAATGCTATCTCTGTAAGAACAGATAGTTAAATGTTATGAAGAGCAGAATCAACAATGTGAATTATTGAAAGAACATTTCTGTAGGAATGCAGCCTATCTGTGTGATATCATGTCAAATCAAAATGACTTAAATATTTCTTTACAAGGCAAAACTAAGATTATATTTGATATGTGGCAGACAATCCAAGCATCTTGAAAACACCATCATTTTTCAAAACACTTCTTCAAAAAGAAATTTCAGATGAACATTTTCCCCAGTTAGCAAAGATCACTGATGAGCAAGATGATACATGAGAATCATTTGAAGAATAAATGTCTGTTATAGACCTGTTTATTGGAGACTATAATGAAAAATTCACTGAGTTTGAGAATCACGACATCACACTTAAGTTGACATTTCAGCCTCACCTAGTCGATATCACCAAGGCACCTAAAGAACTACAGATGGAGTTGATGAGCTCTCAGTAGATGATATTTTAAAGTCATTGATGGTAAGAAAGGGGTAATTGAAATACAGAAAAATGCAGCAGAATACGCATGCCTTTGGCACATGCCTGTAAAATGCTCCTGCTCGTTGCTGCAAATCTACATTCTCTAGCTAACCCAGACCAAGGTGCCCTCAAGGTCACAAATGACTGGTGCCCATCTGGAGGATCAATCGAAACTGTGGACCTCCATGCTGCAAACAAATATCCAAATACTTTCAAACAAAAAGCAGGCACAACAAAGTCACATAAAAGCTGTTAATTTTAAAATTAACAAATATTTTTCATTTTTTGAAATTACTAAGTAGTTAGAGTTTTACAAAATAATGTACATTAATGTCGATCAGACTGAAATTTCTTGAATGTGGCCTTCTGTGGCTGTGGCTAAATTAAAGAAGCCTTACAACATGAAAATATTCCTCACATCTGTCCTAATAAATCCCCTCTCCTATTTCTCTATCCATATGTATTCTATTGATTCTCTCTATCCGGAGAGTCCGTGTCCATCCTCTACTTTGGTTTTTTCATATTTTGATGTATTATTTTTATATACACTGAATCCACACACACAACCCATGTCTCTACATGCGCATCTATGTATCTCTGTTTACATCATCTGAACCTACATCGGTCTCTGCATTTGCATCGTCTCCATCTATACCTATATCTCTAGATAGAGATACAGGTATACATCTCCACTGACCTCTACTTCTACATGTAAATCTATATGCTCAGCCTGACCATGACCTCTTTGATGAAGGAAACAAAGGCATTAGAATGTCCCTGAAGAACTCCTATTTTCATTTCCTTCAGCACTGCATGTGCAAGGAACACCTCTAGGGTTTGAAATGCAAAGAACATGATGCTTGATGAGCCAATCTTCCCCAACTGCCCTGGACACACACTTCTGTTCTCAGTTCCCTGCATCCTGGTGTGGCAGGCACCAGAAGGTTCTTGCGCTGACCAGAACAACTCTTGGAACGTTCCCATTTACCACTGCCAGTTTTCACTTGCATTGTGCAGCCGCAGTTTGCAAGGACCTTTGAATTATATTCCTACTTCCCCGTGCTCTCATTGCAGCTCTGATGGCTACATTCCTTACAGCAATAACTTTCATTTACAGTAATGTTTCTTTAATAGGGGCACATTGGGCAATATTCATGTGCACTCACTTGCATAACATTTTTCATCTAGGAGCCAGTGCCAACACTAAATAGGCGAATTTAGTAAAAGCAGAAAAGCATAAAGAAGAAAATAAACATGACCCATGAACTCACTTCCTAGAGTAACTGTCTACATTGGGTGTGTTTCCTCCAGCAAAGTTTCCCTTTGCATATCGGGAACAGATTGAATGCTGAGTGTTTCCGTTAACATAATAAAACATTTCTATATAACTTTGGGTTTACTAGAAAATAAGTAAACTGTGGTGTATGACTTCTTTATATTTCCTCATATCATTATTGCCCATTTCCACTATACTTTGATCCTTCTTTTTCATTTATTCTTTTGTCAAATATCTATTGAGCACTCACTTACGTAAGCAAGATAAGAAAAGTCCCTGTTCTCGAAGAGCTAACAGTTTAACAGCAAGAAGCAGACGGTAACCAACAAATAAAAATAGTAAGGTTCCAGACTTACAGATACTGTACTCAAACTATGCTCAGAGAAAAGAATTACAGCTTTCACATTTACACACCATCCTTCACATAATCTCTCATCCACTTAAATGTGAGCAGAAAATGAATAAGGCAAAATACATTTTAGTGTTAACCAAGAAATCTAGGCTAACTTACAAAATTAAAATATTTTTCTTAGCTAAATCTTGGATTCTTTAGCCAAAATATCCCATCCTCTAGCTTCCTACTCTCTCACCAAAGCAGTGTCCACTCTTGAAGGGCCTGCCTCCAGTGTCCATTCTTAATCCTCTGCCTGCCAAGTTAGATTCTCAGAATCTTAAGTGAACACACAGGAATTTCCTAGTCCTTTGCACAGGAAGGTCAAGGGGGACCCAGAAATGATGCCAAAGAATATTTTTGCCACCTTCTTCAAAACTGTCAATTGCTTTTGTCCTGATTCATGGGCAGAGGTCTACCCTAGAGGAGTCATTCTTTAGGTGGGATCCCCCAACCACGATAAGTAGCATTACCTGAGAAATTGTCAGAAGGGTATATTTCTGTCACCAAACCTATCACATCAGAAAGTGTGCACAAGGCCCAGCAATCTGTGTCTGGAAGCGCTTGAAGCTCAATCAAGGAGATTCTAATGTGGATTAAAGTTTAATAGCCTCCACCCTAAATGACTGCAAACTGCACATCCAATAGAGGCAGCTATGATCGGGGTGTTCTCATCGCAAAAGTCCATCCAGATGTTTCTAGGAACCCCATCCCCACTGCAGTGGAGGAAGAGCCAGGCTTTCAGGACTGCTCCTGTCTCCTTCCTCTCCACCATCTCACCAGGCTTGAGGGGTTGGCTCAGGATTCTCCTGGTGCCACACTGTCTCCTCCTCCCATGACTCCTCTTTTTCCTCTTCCTCCCCCTTCTTCTCCACTTCCTCCTGTTCTTCTTCCTTCTATTCTTCCCCTTCCTCTTCCTCCTGTTCCTCCTCTTACTCTTCCTCCTGTTCCTCCTCTTCCTCTTCCCCCTGTTCTTCCTCTTCCTCTTCTTCCTGTTCCTCCTCTTCCTCTTCTTCCTGTTCTTCCACTTCCTCTTCCTCCTGTTCCTTCTCTTCCTCTTCTTCCTGTTCCTCCCCTTCCTCTTCCTCTTTCTCCTCCTCCTCAGGCCTGTGGCTCATTTTCCTGCCGGCACAGGCGCAGGTATTCACTTTCCATTTCTGTAAGGAACTCTGTAATATGCAGCCTGCAGGTTTGATTCTTACTATGATAAAAGGCTTCAAAAGTTCTCTCTTTTTCTCTCACTTGTGCTTTTAATGAAGCTTCTGTTCCCTACCAAGCCTGATTTACAATCCTTATTATCTTGACATAGATTCAAACAAACAAACAAAAAAAATCTATTTTGACAGCCAAACTGAAGAAGGAGTATTGATTCTGCAGGATGTCTTCCTCCCTAAAATGCTAAAACCTGCTGATTTAGCGAGGCTGGAGTCGCCAAAGCCAAAAAAAAAAAAAGAAAGAAAGAAAGTCGGAATATATAAATATATCTGAAAATATTGAGAAAAACAACATTCTTGCCTCACCAACACAAAACACAATGTTGATCTTTGAGGCCTTCTATGAGCAGAAACTATTCCAATCACTGGGAATTGGCAGTGACACTAGACGTGTTGTAAAGATTGTTACATCATTCAATCTGCAAAACAATTTTATGCAGATAAACCATTAAGCTACTATCTCATGGAATAGAAACTGGAGGAGCAAACGGTCAGAATCGCTTCCCAGGAGTTCTGCTCCCAGCAACGGTGGGTCCCCCAAGCTCTCAGCAGGGATGTCACCTCATCCCACAGACTTCCTCTGGACCATCACCACATTTTCTTGGCTATGGTCAATACACACGCCTCCGTAGGAAATCACGCACGCGCAGAATAAATAAGCACACACAAGTCCAGCCGCGTCACTTGTTTATCTGGCACGTGGCTCCCCTCACTATAGCTTGTGCAGGGCAGAATGATGCCCCCCCCAAAGGTGTCCCTGTCCTTATCCTCAGAACCAATGAACACGTTAATGAAGGCTGTGAATTGAATTAAAGTTACCTATCATCTGGCTCTAAGGTAAGGAGATTACCCAATATCATCCAGGCAAGGACAGCGTAATCTCAGCTATCCTTTAAATGGGTGTGGGAGGGGTGGAGAGGCGGTGTCAGGCGCTGGGGTCTGCTGGACACCCTGCACCGCTGGCCTGGGAGGGCAGGAGGGGCTCGAGCCAGCTGCAGGCACCTCCAAGCTGGGACCACCAGGCTGTGAATTGGGGGGGGGGGGGGGGGGGGGGGGGGGGGGGGGGGGGGGGGGGGGGGGGGGGGGGGGGGGGGGGGGGGGGGGGGGGGGGGCGGGGGGGGGGGGGGGG
>CAUYRH010180467.1:0-14404 GCA_963574655.1 Perodicticus potto
GCCTGTAGTCCCAGCTACTTGGGAGGCAGAGGCAGGAGACTCACTTGAGCCCAGGAATTGGAGGTTGCTATGAGCTGTGATGCCACAGCACTCTATCCAGGGTGACAGCTTGAGGCTCTGTCTCAAAAAAAAAAAAAAAAAGAGAGAGCTCTACCTGCATAGGGTTGTAGTGGCAGCTCTGTGGGCTCTAGGAAAAAAGGAGAGCCAACAAAGCTCTACCCTAACACGAAATATACTTTATTTAAAGGCTCTACAGACCTCTGAGTAAAGCTGACCTTCCCATACCTACCTGCGGAGTCCCCATTCATCCACAGCAGACAGAACCCTGCTCAGTCACTGCCCATCCACACACTCACATCCCAAGCAAACTTCACATGCAGTCAATGAGTGGACAGCTACACGGGAAATCAGCCAAATATCCTAATCAGTAGAGTCCTTCATAGATCAAAAGAAACAGGCAACAAAGGATTGCCAGACATTTGAGAAATAAAAACACAAAACATGAAAGAGAAAGGCCATTTCAAACCAGAGATAAGAAAGAAAAAAAGAAAGAGAGAGAGAGAGAAAGAGAAGCGCCAGAATAAACAAAAGGTCACGTTGGATGAACAAACAAAATAACCTTTTAACACAGTAATTAATATCCTCAGCAAAATTTAAAAGGATATTGCCTCCATAAAATAAAAATAGGCTGCTATGTAAGAGGGCAAAAATCAGAAAATAAGAAATAGTTCTTAGAAATTCAAAATAGGATTATTAAAGTAAAAAATTCAGTGAACAGATGGAATATTTGTTGATAATGATAGCTAATAGGCCAGGTGCAGTGGCTCATGCCTGTAATCCCAGAACTCTGGAAGGCCAAGGCAGGTGGATCCCTTGAGCTCACGAGTTCAAGACCAGCCCGAGCAAGAGCGAGACCCTGTCTCTTGAAAATAGCCTAGCATTGTGGCAGGCGCCTATAGTCCCAGCTACTTGGGAGGCTGAGGTAAGAGGATAGCTTGAGCCCAAGAGTTTGAGGTTGCTGTGAGCTATGAAGCCTTGGCATACTATAGGAGCAAGAAAGTGAGACTGTCTCAAAAAATAATAATAATAATAATAATAATAATAGTAGCTAATGTGTATTGAGTACTTCCTACAAGTGAGACCCAGGTTCTATTCTTCACATTTTAAATATACTAGCATAATTAATTGTCAAATTAATCCAATTAGATAAGAACTATTATTATCCCCATTTTAGAGGCAAAGAAACTGAGTCAAAGAAATTAAGTCTCTTACTTAAACAGAATAAAAATTAGCTAAGACAACATTGAAAGCCAGGGTATTTGGCTCCAAAACACCTGTTCCAGATGGCTGAGGGTAAGCTAAAGATCTGAAAGGTACAGTTGAAGGAATTGCCCTTTCTTTCACTAAAAATGAAAGAAAGTATGGGATAATGTTAGGCCTGGGGGAAAGTCTAGAATTCCCACCATCTAGCTAAGAGGCATTACACGAATAAAGAACGGACAGATGGGAACAAGCAAAGAAATAACAAAACAAAATTTCCTTGAAATGAAGAAAAACACGTTTTCAAATTAAAAGGACCCACAGAGTACAAGCAGGTTATACACATGCATGACTTAGACATCTTTATAAAATTTTAGAACTCTTACAAGGACGTATACTGGAAAAAAATTTAAGAGCTGGCAAAGTAAACACCCTAAAATCTTCCACAGAGATAGAAAATAAGAATAGGTTACCTTGAAAAGAACCATAATCACAGATTAATATCCACATTTCTCAAAGTCAACACTGAAACAATGAGGGCAGTAGAGGAATTAAAAATTCTAAGGAGAGGCCAGGACAATGGCTCACACCTGTAATCCCAGCACTCTGGGTGGCCCAGGTGGATCGATGGCCTGAACTCAGGAGTTCGAGACCAGCCTGAGCAAGAGTAAGACCCCATTTCTACTAAAAATAGAAAAACTAGGCTTGGCGCTCATAGTTCAGTGAGTAAGGCACCAGCCACATACACTCAGGCTGGCAGGTTCGAGCCCCGCCTGGGCTTGCTAAACAACAATGGCAACTGCAACCAAAAATAGCTGGGCATTGTGGCTGAGGCCTGTAGTCCCAGCTACTTGGGAGGCTGAGGAAAGAGAATCACTTGAGCCCAATAGTTTGAGGTTGCTGTAAGCTGTGATGCCATGGCACTCTACCGGTGGTGACATAGTGAGACTCTGTCTAAAAAAAAAATAGAAAAACTAGCTGGATGTCATGATGGGCACCTATAGCACAGCTACTTATGAGGCCAAAGCAAGAAGATTGGTTGAGCCCAGGAGTTTGAGGCTACTGTGACTAGGCTAATGTCATAGTACTCTAGCTTGGAACAAAAACCCTGTCTCAAAAAAAAAAAAAAAAAATTCTAGGTCTGCGCCTGTGGCTCATCAAATAGGGCGCCAGCCCCATATACCGAAGGTGGCGGGTTCAAACTGGGCCTTGGCCAAACTACAAAACATTAACATAGCCAGACTTTGTGGCGGGCGCCTGTAGTCCCAGTTATTCGGGCAGCTGAGGCAGGAGAATAGCCTAAGCCCAGGAGTTGGAGGTTGCTGTGAGCTGTGTGACGCCATGGCACTCTACTGAGGGCGATAAAGTGAGACTCTGTCTCTACAAAAAAAAAAAAAAATTTTAAGGGGGATGAAGAGGGATTGGTTAATGGGTACAAAAATATAGAGAGAAGAAGTAAGTTCTAATGTTTGACAGCATAAGAGGACAACTATGGTTAATAATAATTTTCTGAATACTTCAAAATAGCTAGAAGATCTGGAATGTTCACAACATAAAGAAATAAATGTTTGAGATGATGGATATCCCAATTATCCAGATTTGATCATGACATATTATATGCTTATATCAGAACATTACATGTATGCCATAAATATGTAAAAATATTATGTATCCATGAAAACTAATCTTAAAAACGTAAAATATACTTTAACAATTCTAAGAATTTTTCTTTTTTTTTTTTTCTTTTTTGCTATTTCAATGTCAAATCTTTAATGTAAATTATGGGTGATTTTATAAGTTTTGTATACTGAATTTCTATTATAATTTTTAAATAACTTTTTACTCTTGCATCATACATAACTCTCCTTTGCTCCCTGCATTTCCAAGGTCCATGTTGTATTTTCATCTTTTTTTTTTTTTTTAAATACATGTATTTTATTATTCTTCATTACATTATTTCCACCCCCCCACCCGTCCGTGATAAGACAGAATTGATTTACAGAAAAGAATACAGAAAACACCAAAGCTCCTGGTAGTAGGAGAGATTTCAAGTAGGGAGAGAGATGCTCTCTCTGTTCCTCTCCCGGTCTTTCCCCGTCTCCTCCTCTAGGCCTCTAGCCTCAGGGTATATATAGGTGTAATTCTAAGAATTTTTCTTAATTTCCTTTTCTTTTTTTTTTTTTTTGTAGACAGTGTCTCCCTCTTTCCCAGGTTAGAGTACAATGATATCATCACAGCTTACTGTAACCCCAAACTCCCAAACTCCTAAACTCATGGGTACAAGTGGCCCATTATTCATCATTGTTTCCAGATTTTACACCATTTCAAGCACATATAGTGCAGGAAAATATGTCCTACTGATTAGAAACATGGACAAAACAAACATCCTATAATAGCTTCTAGATTCTTCAAGCACAGTATTTTTAAAAATCTAAACTTTCTATATAAATAAACAAGTAGACTATTGCTTTTATGGTCTAACTTGTGTTAGAGTAAGTACTGGTTAGAAACGTCATATATTGTGAATTCCCAAATTTTCCCACTTTTTTTTTTTTTTGCTTTCAGTGCAATAACTTTTCTAAGTAACCTTATGTTTCCTACTTTCTAATCTGCAAGTTCTCTTCTTTAAATTGTTTTAATTTGAATATGTCGCATTTGATTCATAACAAACAATTCATGAGGCACACTAGCAAGTTTTGAAGTATATTGTCCTGCAGGTTCTTAAAGGCCTGACCAGGTGCAGGATGCCTGCCCATTTCTGTGCCCCCATCAGGTACTCTTGCCGTGCTTATTTTTTAAAAACAACCCTTGCATCTACAGTCCTTACTAGTTCCCCAGGGTTGCCATAACAAAGTACAACAAACTGAGTAAGTTTAAACATAAGAAAATTATTCTCTCAGTTTTGGAGGTTAAAAGTTGGAAATCAGGCATCAGCAGGGTTGTGTCCCTTTGAGACTCTGGGTAGAATCCCTCTTTGTCTCTCCCTAACTTCTGGTAGTGGCCAGCTATCCTTGGCCTTCTTTGACTTGCAGCTGTATCATTCCAATCTCTCCCTCTGTGGTTACTTGGAGTTCTCCTTGTGAGCCTTGGGATCCAAATCCCCCTCTTATAAGAAAATCGGTCATATTGAACAAAGAGCCCTCTAATAATCCCACCTTAACTTGATAGCATCCTCAAAGACCCTATTTTCAAATAAGATCACATTCATAGGCACAAGGGGTTAAAATTTGAATATATCTTTTGGGGGACACAATGTGCAACCCATAATAACATTGTTTGTACTTCTCCAAAGAAGGACTTTCTAAGGCTGGACCAGGGGCTCCTGCCTGTAATCCTAGTACCATGGGAGGCCCAAGCAGGTAGACTGCCTGAGCTCATGAGTTGGAGACCAGCCTAAGCAAGATTGAGACCCTGTCTCTACAAAATAGCCAGGTGTTATTAAGGGCACCTGTAGTCCCAGCTTCTAGGGAGGCTGAGTAAGAGAATTGCTTTGAGCTCAAGCATTTGAGGTTGCTGTGAGCTATGATGCCATAGCACTCTACAGAGGGCAACAAAGTTAGGCTCCACCACAAAAAATAAATAAATAAATAAAATAAAATAAAATAAATATTTTGAGATAAAGAGCAGACACAGTGGCTCGTGCCTATAATCCTAGTACTCTGGAAGGCCAAAGCAGATGGATTGCCTGAGCTGAGGAGTTTAAGACCAGCCTGAGCAAAACCTAGACTTTGTCTCTCATTTAAAAAAATAATAACTGGGGCTCGGCGCCTGTGGCTCAACAGGCTAAGGCACCAGCCACGTACACCTGAGCTGGTGGGTGCGAATCCAGCCTGGTTCCACCAAACAACAATGACGGCTGCAACCAAAAAAAAAGTGGCCGGGCGTTGTGGCGGGCGCCTGTAGTCCCAGCTACTTGGGAGGCGGAAGCAAGAGACTCGCTTGAGCCCAGGAATTGGAGGTTGCTGTGAGTTGTGATGCCACAGCACTCTATCCAGGGTGACAGCTTGAGGCTCTGTCTCAAAAATAATAATAATAATAATAATAATAATAATAATAACGGGGCATTGTGGTGGGTGCCTACAGTCCCAGCTACTTGGGAGGCTGAGGCAAGATGATAACTTGAACCCAAGAGTTTGAGGTTACTGTAAGCTATGATGCCACGGCACTCTACCAAGGGCAACAAAGTGAGACTTCGTCCCAAGGGAAAAAAAAATAGAAGGACTTTCTAAAACTTGCCCACTCTGTCCCATTACTGATTCCATGGAATACCTAGAACAGAGAGCATTTTCTAAGTTTAGGGTTAAAAAAAGCTATCTACCGTATATTGAGAAGAAAAAAATAGTTCAGGCCTTTAGGATCTAGAGATTATCTTTCATCTCTGCTCAAAGGAAGCTAGGCAATGACAGAACCAATGACAGAGGACTCAAAATATATTAAACATCCATTCCAGAATATGGTACTTTATAGCCAGAAGCTGTAGATGTTTTATGGTGAAGCTTTTATCATGGCTGCTACTAGTTTTTGAAATAAAAAAACCAGAATGAGCTATAAAAACAACCTTGTGACTGAAACATTGCTGTCCTCTTCGCTATTGCAGTATATCTGAGCTAAAATTGCTTATCAAGGGGATAAGTATGATTTTTTAAATCAGATATAATAGAAACATAGAGAGGTACACCCCAGAAGAAATATCTTTCATTGATGCATCTGTCTTCCCAGGCTCTACCACACTGCCTGGATGGAAGTTGAGTGAGTGAAATAAATCCTTCTTTAAATAGCATGACAAAACTTACACTAAAAAAATTATAAACAAATCATGCTAACAGATGACTATTTTCTTCTTTTAGGTTCTACTTCAGATTATTCAATATGTATGCAGACACTTTAACAAAGCTATCATCTTATTTTCATTTAATATGTTTTTATCACAAAAACTATCCTTCATAGTTACACTATTCATAATTGTTTTTGTTATTTTGCAATGCTCCATTGAGAGCAATTCAATTTACTTCACCACTTCTTACTGCTAGACAATTAGGCTGTTTCTGATTTTTAACTTATCGGGGTTTCTTTGTTTGTTTGTTTGTTTGTTTTGAGACAGAGTCTCATTCTGTTGCCCAGGCTAGAGTGCTATGGCATTAGCCTAACTCACAGCAACCTCAAACTCCTGGGTTGAAGCGATCCTCCTGCCTCAGCCTCCCCAGTAGCTGGGACCACACGTGTACACCACACCACCTGGCAAATTTTTCTATTTTTACTGAAGATGAGGGTCTCACTCTTGCTCAGACTCTCAAACTCCTAAGCTCAAGCAATCCTTCCACTTCAGCCTCCCAGAGTGCTAGGATTACAGGTGTGAATGACCATGCCCCCCCCATCACTTTTCTAAATAATGCTAGAGTGAAATTCTTCTGCAGGTTCAGAAAAGGGCAAGCTGCCCTTCCCTATCTGTAGATGTGAAAACAGCCGAAAACGAGCTTACTTCAGAGATCCAACTGGATCATCTGAATAGCAATGTCCCATAGACTATTAAGAACAGTTTGTATTTATAGTTTCTCCCACCGTGTTTTACTGAGTGAAGGAAAAAAATTAGCAAACTCCTACTTCTCCATAAATCCAAACTAGACAGAGCAGTATTCCTATTTCAGCTTATCCCCTAGGATAACCAGGGATCTCTTTTTTATTAGTCCTCTTTCCTTGGTTCATTAGCCACTACTTTGACAAAAACTGTTTTTGCCCAGGCAAGCTTCAACCTCAGTGGTGAATGCAGGCTAAGAGTATAACAGCTGAGCACCTCAGACTCCAGGAGTCAGAGAAAACAGTGCTAGAAAAGGATGTAGTTATTTCCTACTAATTGGGAGAAATTGTTCTTTTAAAAAAACAATTCAAAAGCAAACAGACAGCATGCAGTTTGGTGGTATACACTGGGAGGAAGAAACAGTAAGACAAATAATCACCAGCTACCATAGTAAATATTTTACCATTTTTTCCAAACTGCCTCAGATTAAGGCACTGTCTCACAGCTCTTGTATTATAATACCACAGTTTTCTCCTCTTGGAAATGCTGTTCCTACATTCAGAGGAAAAACTGTAGAAGGTGAAAGCTTGAGTGTACACAATGGGGCTTTAAATAGTTTCCCTAATTATGGGAACATCTTAGCTTTCCATTACTTCAGAACTTTTATTTCTTTCTAAATTCAGTTCCTATCTAAAGGAGTCACCACCGTTATCAAGTAGGTATTTTGCCTTGGGCTATGTCTCCCTTATGAAAGATGCCCACAGGGCCAGTGTGGTGGGTGGCTCGTGTCTATATTTCTAGCACTCTGGGAGGACAAGGAGAGAGGATACCTTGCCGTCAGGAGTTTGACAACAGCCTGTCCCAGAGTGAAAACCCCATATCTACTAAAATTAGAAAAAATTGGCTGGGCATGGTGGCACTCCCCTGTAATCCCTACTACTGGAAAAGCTGAGGCAGGAGAATCGCTTCAGCCCAGGAGTTTGAGGTTGCAATGAGCTATGATGACGCCATGATACTCTACCAAGGAGGACAAAACAAGACTCTGTTCTCAAAAAGAATAAAAAAAAAAAAAATGAGCACAGTGGCTCATGTCTGTAATACTAGCAATCTGGGAGGCCAAAGCCAGTGAATTGCCTGAGCTCAGGAGTTTAAGACCAAACAAAAGAACAAAAGCCACCAGACTTCGTCCCTACTAAAAATAGAAAAGTTAGCTGGGCATGGCGGCGGGTGCCTATAGTACCAGCTACTGAGGGGGCTGAGGCAAGAGGATCCCTTCAGCCCAAGAGTTTAAGGTTGCTGTGAGCTAAGACGACCTGGCACTCTACCCAGGGTGACAGAGTGAGACTTTTGTCTCAGAAAAGAAAGAGAGAGAAAGAGAGAAAAAAGAAAAGAAAACATGCCCAAGTGAAGGCCAGTGAGAGTACAGACACTCACGCCAGAGCCAGGGTGTGCCCTGCCTGGGTTTAGAGGCTACATGTTCTGTGTATTAATTGAGGTGAATCTGCTTAGTGCTGAATTCTGAAGGCAGCTGGTGATTATGAAACTTTGAAATCAGGCAAAGTGTTCCTAGACTGTTCAGTCTTGCAATTCTATTTATTAGTAGACCTGTGATCAATTGTTCAAAAAGTTTTCCTTTGGAATTTAACTTTCTGGTATTAAGTAAATAACTGTTCACTTTTTCCTTATGAAGAAAAAGAACAAAATGGAAAAAGGTAAAACATTGTCAATTAATAATCCATTCTATTAATAACAAGGAAATAAATGGTTTATAATATATATCATTACCATCATCAAGATAATAGTCATTTATAGGTCTTTTGTATTCACTAGGCAATTTTATATATATCACATTATTTCACCATTCTAATAACACTCTGAGATAGGTAGAACAGATATTATCTCCAGCACCAATACAGAATATTCTGGTTGAATCAGTTGAGGCTTTGTGGCTCACCAACCAGAAGTTTCTAATTTCTCCAAAACAATCTTCTAATTTTCAATGGGTATAGAATATAAAAGATGAAATGAGTCAGGGTTGTTTTTCCTGGCCTTTCTTGCCTTCAGCACTTTCCCTTGCCAAAGCAGTTGATAAATTATTTATGAGTATACGCCATTACTCTTTTTTTCTTTTTTTTGAGACAGAGTCTCACTTTGTCACCCTTGGTAGAGTGCTATGGCTCACAGCAACCTCCAACTCCTGGGCTTAAGCAATTCTCTTGCCTCAGCCTCCCGAATAGCTGGGACTACAGGCACCTACCACAACGCCTGGCTATTTTTTTGTTGCAGTTTGGCTGGGCTGGGTTCGAATCCACCACCCTTACTATATGGGGCCAGCGCCCTACCCACTGAGCCACAGGTGCCGCCCGAAACTCCATCACTCTTTATCTGCCTTAGTCTAGGGAGTTGAACTAGAAGGAAAGCAGTTCAGAAAGTGCCTGAAGAAGAGACTTAGACCAGCTTCTCCTGAGCCTACAAAAGTCTCTCAAGCTGCAAAAACCAACAAATGAAGGAGATTGGGTGAAAGAAATCCATATAGTTAGATACCAAGCCAAAAGCATAAAAACTCGGCAATTTTTCAGTACTATTAATACTATTCTATGCTCTAACTTTCTCCATTGAGAGTTGATAAAGCAAAATAAGTTCTAGCAAACCTGAGCCAATCAACACAGAGGCTTAGTGAGGAATTTACTGGCAACAGTGATAATACTTTATAATTATAATATAAAATGACTCCGCATTAGGAGATCAAGAAGAATTAAGGAACACATGATCCAGCATTGTTTTTTGTACTTTATTGTTGTTTTTTGGTTTTTGGTTTTTTTGAGACAGAGTCTCATTTTGTTGCCCTGGGTAGAGTGCTGTGGTGTTATAGCTCACAGCAACCTCCAACTCTTGGGCTCAAAAGAGCCCCTTGCCTCAGCCTCCTGAGTAGCTGGGACTACAGGTGCCTGCCACAACTCTTGGCTAGTTTTAGAAATGGGGTCTCGCTCTTGCTCAGTCTGGTCTTGAACTCCTGAGCTCAGGCAATCCTCCTGCTTCAGCCTCCCAGAGTGCTAGGATTATAGGCATGAGCCCCCTCGCTGACCCCAGCATTGGTTTTAAACACTGGAAGGGCATTTGTGTTGTGTGAAATGGGGAGTAAGAAGATTCTGCAGGACTCCAAAGGAAGTGCCAGGGACCAACTGGGAGAAAATACAAAGTAAAAGTGCCAAACCTCCTTTTTCAACTTTCTAAGAATCAGATAATTGGAGAGATGATGGAGAGGGTGGCAAGCCAAGATATTTCCTTATCTTTAAACCCATCAAACTGATAAAAAGAAATATCAGCATTAGCCTTAGTATAATCAGGCTGATGAAAAATTAGCAAAGTTCTCAGAAGCAAGAGCATCTCTGTATATGCAGACAAATACACGGGTAGAAACTACACCAATGAGAGAGATTCATTCCTACGTATGACTGAAAGCATTCCCAATACACAAGATAACTTAGGTTGTGACGGAGAATTTCTTTTAAAAGAAATTGGACAGAGTCTCACTTTACAATCATAAAACTGTACTAGAAAAGATAATACAAGATATGAATAAATGAAAAGTGAAAGCTTGTTTAACCTGGACAGACAATAATTGTTTTTCTTTTTTTGAGACAGTCTTGTCCTGTCACCAGGGCTAGAGTGTTGTGGCCTCCTCCTACTTCACATCAAACTCAAACTCCTGGGCTTGAGCAATCAGTCCTCCTACTCAGCCTCCCAAGTGGATGAGCCTATAAATGTGCGATCCTCCTGCCTCAGAGCCCTCCCAGAGCCCTCTGCCCCCAGTTCCTAGGTGTGAGCCACTGCACCTGGACAGGAAGTAAGGACTTTAAAGATGACCACTGCGTTTACTACCCATGATTCTTTGTTTTTTTTTTTTTTTTTTTGAGACAGAGCCTCAAGCTGTCACCCTGGATAGAGTGCTGTGGCATCACAGCTCACAGCAGCCGCCAATTCCTGGGCTCAAGCGAGTCTCCTGCCTCCGCCTCCCAAGTAGCTGGGACTACAGGCGCCCACCACAATGCCTGGCCATTTTTTGGTTGCCGTCATTGTTGTTTGGCGGGCCCGGGCTGGATTCGAACCTGCCAGCTCAGGTGTACGTGGCTGGCACCTTAGCCGGTTGAGCCACAGGCACCAAGCCATACCCACGATTCTTACTAGAAGAATTACTAAAGAAAAGCTGAACAGAGAAGGATGGAAGAAACATTAGTAAGCTAGGAATCAGCTGACATGTGGGCAAATAATAAAAAAATTCAAACTGAAATGTTAAATAATAAAAGTGAAAGCTGACAGGAGGAAATTGAAATTAAAAGTATTCTAAAATCATATACAGTTTTGAAGAAGAATGGGAATTTTTTTTTTTTTTTTTTTTGAGACAGAGCCTCAAGCTGTCACCGTGGGTAGAGTGCTGTGGGATCACAGCCCACAGCAACCTCCAACTCCTGGGCTCAAGCGATTCTCCTGCCTCCGCCTCCCAAGTAGCTGGGACCACAGGCGCCCACCACAATGCCCAACCATCATTGTTGTTTGGCGGGCCTGGGCTGGATTCAAACCCGCCAGCTCTGGTGTATGTGGCTGGCGCCCCAGCTGCTTGAGCCACAGGCACCAAGACAAGAATGGGAATTTTAACTTTTCTGGGGTGGGTGGACAGAGTCTCACTTTGTCATCTTGGTAGAGTGCTGTGGCATCACAGATCACAGCAACCTCAAACTCTTGGGCTCAAGCAATTCTCTTGCCTCAGCCTCCCAAGTAACTAGGACTGCAGGCACCTTGCACCACGCCTGGCTATTTTTTGAGATGAGGTCTCACTCTGGCTCAGGCTGGTCTCGAACTCATGAGCTCAGGCAATCCACCCATCTTGGCCTTTCAGAGTGTTAGGATTACAGGTGTGAGCCACCATGCTCAATTTTTTTAATTTTAGATGTTTGGGAGGGGGAAAGGCTGCTCCCTTTTTAAACTTAATATGTAATACTTTATGTACATATTTTGGGTACATGTGAGATTTTGATACTTGCATACAATGTGTAATGTTATTAACTTTAGATTTTTTAAGCAAATCTCCTTTTTAAAAATAAAACATAGTCCCTGCTCTATAAAAGCTTATACTGTATAGTAATGGGACACATGATGGAATGGCTGCATGCCAAACAAGCACAGGTGCCACCAAGGAGAAGGACAAGGCGAGTAGGGAAGCCTTCAGAAATGTAATATTTAAGCTCTATCCTAAGAGATGAATGTTGTTTGTTGAAGAAAAGGTGGCATTCTAGGCTGTAGGAATTGACTACACACAAAAGTCAAGGAATCTTGAGAGGATTACATATTTTGAGGGGTTCCATACAGATGGAATACAGATATGTGTGGGTTATGATGACAGGATGAAAAGGTAGATTATGAAGAAATACTGAGGCTTGGCACCTGTAGTTCAGCGGCTAGGGCGCCAGCCACATTCACCAGAGCTGGCAAGTTCGAATCCAGCTCAGGCCTGTCAAACAACAATGATGGCTGCAACCAAGAAATAGCCAGGCGTTGTGGCAGGCGCCTTTAATCCCAGCTACTTGGGAGACTGAGGCAAGAGAATTGCTTAAGCCCAAGAGTTTGAGGTTACTGTGAGCTGTGATGTCACAACAACTACCAAGGGTAACAAAGTGAGACTCTGTCTCAAGAAAAAAAAAAAAAAGAAAAGCACAGCCAGCAATTTGGGACATTATTTACAATATTATTTAGAAGAAAACAGAATTAAAACTCTAACACCATACCTTTACCTACTTGTGTATCATGTCTTTAACAAGCCTGACTTTGAAGCTCAAGCATCTACTATTAATCAACTATAAAATGATGCAAAAACATACACTATTTTGGTTCAACCATTTTTACTGCTTAGTAAGAATAAATAAGAAAATATTTTCTCATTATTAAATTCACATGAATAATGTCTAAAAATACAGATTTAAAAAAACAAACAGATTTTAAAAAACAAATAAGCTCATACCTGCAATCCCAGGACTTTAGGAGGCTAAGGTAAGAGGATCACTTAAGGACAGGCGTTCAAGGCTGCAGTGAGCTAGGCTGCAGGCAGCTATGATTGTGTCACTGTACTCCAGCCTAGGTGACAGAACAAGATCCTACCTCTAAAAAAAATTAAAAGTAAATAAATAAGTAAAAATAGAACAATAACCCACTGATTATTCCAGGCCCACTAAAGTAAAGCGCCTTCCTTGGAGTATTAAATAAATTACCGAAATATCAAATTGACATGACTTTATGATTATGATTATGTTTATTATTGTCATAAAGATGTTACAAGAAAAAATTTATGGGTTCTTTTTGTTGTTGTTTTTGAGACAAGGTCTTGTTCTGCTGCCTGGGCTAGAGTGCAGTGCTGTTAGCCTAGCCTACTTGTTAGATAATTGCAAAACTTCATCTCCCTATCCCAATTACCCACTGAAAATTTCAAATTTATGGCCCGCCCCCTACAGCTCTTCTCGCCAGAGCAGTAACTCCTTATTGACTATTCTACCATCCTGTCACTTCCCCTAACCGAACCTATATAAGGTGCAATTGTCTTTTGCTCTCTCTCTCTTTTCTCTCTCTGCCCCTCTCTCCCCCATCTCTCTCTCTCCTGTCTTTCTCTCTCTCTCTCCCCCCCCCCTCCTTAATGCTGCTCTGCAGCATCCCCTGCCAATAAAGACCTTTCGTACAAGCCTTGGTGGTCTGTGAGGTTTCTGCCGGGGGTAGTGTGCCCCCCTTTCACTACTAACCTCAAATTTCTAGGCTCAAGTGGTCCTCAGGTTCTGAGTATCTGAGATTACAGGCTCATGCAACCATACCCAGATAATTTTTGTTTTTTGTAGAGACAAGGTCTTGCCCTTGTTCATGCTGGTCTAAAACTTTTGGTCTTAAGTGATCTTCCCACAGTGCTAGGATTATAGGCACGAGCCAGGAAAAATTTACGCATTTTACGGTGATCTGACATCATAAAGCCATGGTCACAGCAAAATAATTCTATCTTTAGTGCCAATTATTTTGAAGATATAGAAAATATTTCCTAAAAACTACTCTCAAAAATAATAACTTTTATTGAAATGTTACTGCATGCCAGGCAACAAGCAAAGAGCACTAATATTTATTTATTTATTTATTTATTTATTTTATTTTTTTTTAATAGTCAGAGTCTTGCTTTGTTGCCCTCAATAGAGTGCTGTAGCGTAACAGCTCACAGCAACCTCAAACTCTTGGGCTTAGGCAATTCTCTTGCCTCAGCCTCCCAAGTAGCTGGGACTACAAGCGCCCGCCACAATGCCCGGCTATGTTTTTGTTGCAGTTTGGCCGGGGCCAAGTTTGAACCTACCACCCTTAGTATATGGGGCCAGCACCCTGCTCACAGAACCACAGGTGCCGCCCCCAGCTCTTATATTTATTACTCTACTTAATTCTTATGGAAATTCCATTAAGTAAGTCCTATTGATGCAGGACAAGACAGCTCTACAACTGCTGCCTTGGCCCTGGCGGTGCTGATGCTGTGACGGATGAAGAAACCGGCTTGAAAAAGAACCAACCACCTGTGCGGAAAACACTGGCGCCTTGCTGTCTGCTCCTCGTGCA
>CAUYRH010180469.1:0-10173 GCA_963574655.1 Perodicticus potto
TAAGATGCACCATAGGTGTGGCCCACCAATTAACCTCCCTCCACCCATTCTCTCCCCTCCCCTCGGTCTCTTGACTGTCTGTCTCCCTAAGACTGGGAGTAAAGGTTGCTACTGGGTCAAATCTGACGCTTGAGACTGTAATTGGCAATTCAATACTCTGCATTAGCTGAGCTATCAAATAATTCTAATATATTTAGCTTTTTAAAATATCTACTGCTGTTGTCTTCTTTGATGTAATTTTCCTCAAGATGTTTTTTGAAGATAAATATGAAATTAATTTTCCTTCAGAAGAAATGACATGTTAAATTTTTAACAAGTCATTCCTTCAAAATTGAGTTGTGATGCGGGAGTAATTCCACCAGCTCCAAAAATTTCCTTTGTTTGTTGATGACACATCCCCGCTGTAGCCACAGAAGGGAAGATTTTGTGTATCTAAAAAACATAATTATGTCAAAAAGATGATGTAAAATGTCTCCCCATTTTTCCTTTCTTTATTCATTGCCACATGATAGATTTTATCAACAATTTTTATTACAGTTTCAGTACCATTGCCGATGTCTCCCATTTTTCTAAGTAGGAAAAATGTTCCAATGTCTCACACTCAGGGATTTCAGGATTTAATTTCCACTGTGTTTCAAAGCAGGTAATAAAGCTGGCTGTCTCAGTTTTTGTCTCATTATTTGCAAATAGTCTGCAGCAAAAACAAAGAAAATAACGTTTTTGATTTTGAATAAAACAAGCTCTCGACTTCTTCCTCTGTCCTCTTCTTTTTTTTGCCATTTGGTAAAGGTTCACGAAGCCGTGAATCTCTCACATGTCGACTACAGCCTCTGCTATGTTTTCCTTCTTATTGAATTATAGTGCAGAAAAGTTCAACTTTAATCTGAAGAGGCTCCCTTTCGCTCTTAACAAAATTAATTTTCAAATCATCTGGAACTAGTACTGGCCAAGCAGCAGTATCAGAATAAACTAAAGTATTAATTGTGTCTTTAGCATCAAATTCTTGGTCTTGGTTTTTACTAGTTTGTCTATCTACCTATTATCTATCTATCTATCTATCTATCTATCTATCTATCTATCTATCTATCATCTATTGTCTATCTCTCTATCTCTCTATCTATCTACCTAACTATCTATGATCTATCATCTATTGATCTATCATCTATCATCTATCTGTCAACCATCTATCCATCATCTGTCTATCTTTCCTGTTGATGATAATCTTTACCAATATTTTCTTTCTCTTCACTACTGTCAGTGCTTTAGAAGTTGGGTCAATATCTTCAGTTCTTCCCATTTGGATCTTATATCGTGTCTAGTACAGGTGCTTTAGACATCTGCACAGAATTGCTTTTCTAGAGAATTTGTTAACTCTCCGCAAAGTTGAAGGTTATGATAATGTTGCAACTATGGCCAATATTCTCATTGGTATTGAGAAACATCAAGAAATTAATTCTAAGTTCTTGTTTGATGTTAGGAATAATCATTCTCTGAATCATTCCGATTGAAGCTTTTCTTCAGGTGTTATCTTTTTTTTTTTTGTGGAACTTTGAGGAAAAATTATTTATTCTTTTTAGTCTCACCTGAACCTGGAAAATGCTGCAGGATGAAATATCCTAGTGAAATGGCCCTCCTCAATAAGCGAGGATGCTCATTATAAAGCCGTGTGTGGCACAGGCAGTTTTAAAAGCTAATCTCAACCTTTGAAGTACTGCATGATCTAATAGGAAATATGGATTCAAAAAGATCAGCTTGCGTATTTCTCTCTGATGAATGGGATTTTTCTTTGCTGAGCTACCTTGTTGTTTGAAGTTTTAGATGAGGTTAATCAAACATAAACATATGTGAGAACATCTGGAATCCTGAATGGTGAGCTTCCAAGGCGTCCCTTGAACGTCAGTGCCTGGACGCTGAGAAGGCCGTCTGTGCAACCAGAGAATGTGAGCAAATGGATATTTATATAGAAAAATTCATCAAATGTGAAAAACGATGCCAGGAAAAATGACGAAAGAGGATGGCCTTCCACCATCATTGGGAATCAAAAGAGCAGCGTCTGGACACCTCTATTATTTGATTAGGAAGCAGACCCTCATTCTGAAGCAATGCTCAGACACCACGTAATGTGACGGTTAATGTCTGCTGGCTATTTTCTCTGATTTTTCCAGAAAGAAAACACCAGAAGATTTTACTAAATACAACAACATTTATGATGAGTGTTGTCATAAAGATATTTGGTAGGAACATTTCAAGTGCGGGGACATTTGAAAGGTAGTAGAGGAACAGAAAATTCTGAGTGTGGAGTGAAATGAGACCTTTACAAGTTGCTGCCAAACTTCTCGCTATGCTTACAACTTATCTTAATTTGAAATAGGGTTTTAGATTTTAGAATTTATATAATAAAAAGGTCTTATTTGACCCTTCATGAACAAAGACAGACAAGTATGGCTACACTCACTATTAAATACGAATATGTGGGCTGGTGTCTGTGGCTCAGTGAGTAGGGCACTGGCTCCATATGCCAAGGGTGGCAGGTTCCAACCCAGTCCCGGCCAAACTGCAACAACAACAAAGAAAATAGCCAGGCATTGTGGCGTGCACCTGTAGTCCCAGCTACGCGGGAGGCTGAGGCAAGAGAATCGCCTAAGCCTAAGAGCTGAAGGTTGCTGTGAGCTGTGATGCCACAGCACTCTACTGAGGGTGATAAAGTGAGACTGTCGCTAAAAAAATAAATAAATAAATAAATAAATATGAATATGTGAAGACAGCCAACTTGGTGAAGCTCTTAACAAATTGGCAGCCATCAAGGCTCTAACATAAAAAAGAAAATGTAAGATTTCTACAATGTTCCAATATTGAGCTATAAGATATTCTTTTAATAATCTAAAATTCAAAAATCTATTACTATAATCTCAAAGTATTAGCCCATTATTTTTGCTTTTCTTATAATGTACTATTTATTTTATATTATATTTACTAGTATTATCATATATATATATACACATATATGCATATATATGTGTGTGTAAATATAGAGAGAGTTAAATGAAATAAAACTTTCACTATGTGCATTTCATGTTTGGCCACAAGTTTTAGTTGTTTCCTATCGTGATTATTTTTATTTAAGTTAGTTTTATCAGAAGACAGTTAAATAATGTTTACATAGAATCTGCTTCAAATGTCAAATATACTAAAGTCAACATTGACTTTGAATCTTGATATTATTGAAATCAGGTGGCCCTGAGTGAAGGAAGAGCTAAGAGATAGTGGTAAGCAGATTTTGTCTGATAGGACCATAAGTTTTATAAAAGGAAACTTCCCCAGGTGAAGAAATTTGCAGTTGCTTTTCTTTCCCCATTCTCTCCCCAATATCTATCCCAATTTTAGACATGGTTAATAAATATTTGTTGAATGGATAAATATGCCTGAGTATAGCTAATGATTTCAGAAGGAGGAGGTAGGCCAGATAAAATAGTAATCATGAGATTTCTTTTTGCCATAGTAAAATGTTTGGAATTTGTATAGAATATTATTGGGCATGAATTGACTATAAATGAGTACATTATAAGTTCATAAAGTCAAAAAATATATATATTATATATGTTATTGTCTCATCATGTTGCCCTTAGTAGAGTGCTATAGCGTCACAGCTCACAACAGCTCCAAACTCTTGGGCTTAAGCGATTCTCTTGCCTCAGCCTCCCAAGTGGCTGGGACTATAGGTGCCCACCACAATGCCTGGCTATTATTTTGTTGTTGTTGTCATTGTTGTTTAGTAGACCTGAGCCTGGTTCAAATCCACCTGGTGGCCGGTTCTCTACTCACACAACTATGGGCACTGAGCCAAAGTCAAATAATATTAAATTTGCACTTGAGGAAGCTCACTGTGGTCTTGATGTAGTGAAGGAAGCAGATATTAGAGGCAAGCTGCCCACTTAGAAGACCACTAAAGTGTCCAGGTCCTAGAGGGGATGTAAGAGAAGGAAGAAAATGGGTCTAAGGAATATATAGGAGCAAGTCTCAATAGGACTTGGATGTGGACAGTGAGGGGAGGATCTAAGATGACTCTTACTTTCTGCCTTGGATGTCTGGATGAATCCTGGCATCATGGTCTGTTAGGTCCTGAGTTCACAAGCCCAAGCATAACGGAGATAATGACTGAGTACACCTGACCAGTGGCTTAACACCCTGGTGCTTAGGACAGAGTGTTGGGTTATAGGGCTGGACACTGGATCATCCTGGAGAAGAGGCAGCTGAGGCTACAGAAATATCTGAGTTTATTGAGCAGTGAGAAGAAGCTGGGCCTGTGTAGGACACGTGGAAGGAAAACATTTACGGAGTGGGAGGAGCAAGGCAGGTGAGTGAAATGACTCTCAGTCAGGTGCCAAAGGAAGCTGTGATCGAAACTGATCAGGTGCCACCACAAGGATAGAGGGATGACAGTGAGACGGTCACTGCAGACCCGAGTGGGAGACAGCAGGTGGCCACTTCCCTTTCAGGACCTTAGAGGTTCAAAGGAGGAAGTGGATAATAATTAGGAAGAAACAGAGTTTTGGTCAGGGATAGGTTTGATTTTTAATGGAAATAACTCTATCCTATTTATTTTCTGATTATGAAAGAAGTATATGCTTGTTTTAAGTAATCTAAAAATGTCTACATTAAAATACGAAAGCCTTTGACCAGCCCAACACCTAGTAATAATGCACCTCCCCCCTTAGTTTTAGATTCCAGGAGGTCTTTGTGGGTCTTGGGAACTTAACAAAGAGGCAGAAACTGGTGTATTAAAGAGGAGATTTTAACATGGAGTCCCTTATGCCAGATCTTAAGCAGCCTTACTCAAAGTTTTCAAAAGCACAAATGCTGCAAGGCCTTGTGTGCTTCTCTTTCCATGACTGCCTCCTTCTATTACCCTGTAACTTAAAATACAGGGGTTGTCTCAGGCAGTATTGTCTCAGCCTTTGGATAGTCAAAATTTACGTCCAGATTGGCCTTTGAAGTTGCTTTCACTTGAAAGATGAGGAAATAATAGGAATACCAAAACTTTTTTGTTAAGGTAAAAGGCATGCAAAGTCAACAAATAGGAACTAAGGGAACTTCCAATCCAACACAGCCTGGATTTAATAATGAGGAAACATCAGGCCCACACTGAGAAAAGGCATACAAAATAACTAGACCTCACTCTTAAAAATGCCAATGTTAGGCAGGACAAGAAAAGGCTCTGGAACCGTTCCAATAAAAGAGGCTAAAAATAATACATGCCATCTAACTAATGGGATCATTCATGATTTTCTTAGCCTTTAAAAAACTTCATTAGGACAAATGGGAACACTTGAATAAGGTCTGTAGCTGTGATATATCAATGCTAGGTTTCTGATTTTGATCATTATACTGCAATTATGCCAGAGATTCTATTTATGATTTGTTGTGGACAGCTAGGCAGGTATAGGATGGACCCTCACCCAGAATCTGGTTCTGACATTGAGATTTATGATGCGAATGCACACCCAAAGAGGTGTGAAAAGCTATATTGCTTACCTCATCGACATTATCTCCAGAGAGCAGGGGAGGCCTACCAAGCAGGTCCCCGGGACCAAGGACGAGAGACAAGCTCCAGATTCCACTGTGGTTAGCAGGTGGGGCCAGACTGAGGGCTCCCGCACAGGCGGGGGGATGGCATGGTTTGGTGCCACTGAGGGAAAAAACATCAGGATTTCTTTGCAGTTTGCTCAGTTGAGGGGCAGAGGGGAGAAGTGAACGGAAAGGTTTAAAAGCCAGCACCTGTCAAACATCAGAAAATGGAGTCAGATTCTTTTATTTCAGGGCTCAAGGAGAATTATGACACCAACTTAGCTTCAAATACATCAGAAAAGATTATATACATGGAGAGAGAGAGAACAAATGTAAAATGTTCATATATGAGGAACCAGACGAAGGCTATGTGTAATCATTTGAACCATTTCTCCAACTTTTCTGCAAGGCTGAAATTGTATCATAATACAAAGGAATTTTTTGTTGTTGTTGGGGTTTTCTTGTTTGTTGGTTTTTAAGAAAGAGAACTGCAGGACATTTAAAATTTTCTTCTTGAGCAGAAAATGTCAGATTCCTAGTAGAGAAGTTTCATGAACCTGCTCAAGGAAGGAGAAATAACCTGAGTGGAAATGATGGGAAATGAGAAAGAAAGACAAGAGACAAAAGATAGGATGGGATCGAGAGGTCTGACGCAGCTGATGATGGCAGCCAGCACCCAGCTGTGGAAGCGGCTTTGTTTATTAAGTATGTTTAACAAGGTAAATCTTAATACCTGGGTAGAGATTAACTTTAAGGAGGAAAAGCTATGTGCTTGCCAATAATAAGAAAAGTATGCTTGGGCTACGTGACTGCTGACAGGTGAAAAGAATGTTTGTGGTTAGAGGAGGAGAGCAGCTGTGAGGTTCATTCCCTGAGCACCTTCCCAGGCTGTGGGGACCCTGCTGCCTCACAGCCTATTCCCCACAGAGAAGAAGCAGCAAGAAGGCAAAGAAAGCAGTACAGAAAGTTTTCCGTCCTCTCATAAAATTTTCAGTTCTATTTTAGTGATAGACCTCTTCATCATGAATGTCCCACAGTGTACCACTGATGGCATTGTAGTAAATAGCTATCTAGATATTTTTCTGTGCCCCTACACATGTGTCTCTGATATGTAAAATTCCTTTGACTCAAGAATACCACGTAAAAAAGTTATCATAAGTAAAACAGTAAGTATACAAGCATATGTTGCTGGGATGTTCATTGTAACATTGCTTACAGTAGGAAAAGAAAAAGCAGAGAGATTATCCAGATGTCCTAATAAGAGAAAAATATAATAGTAAGTTCCTCTGTCTGGATGTGAAGTACTAGAAAGCAAAGATTGTATTTTAAAAATATGTGCAGTCTGAGACCAGCCTGGACAACTTTGTGAGAGTTGTTGCTACAAATTTTTTTTTAAAATTAGGTGGACGTGTTGGCACCTTCAGTCCCAACTAGTGGGGAAGCTAAGGTAGGGGGACCATTTGAGTCTAGAAGTTCAAGGCTTCAGTAAACTACAATTGAGCCACTGTATTCCAGCCTGGGTGACAGAATAAGACCATGTCTAAAAAAAAAAAAAAGAAAGAAAAAGTGCATTTTTAGCTCACAGCATGAATTGAGGTAGTCAATACTTTCTTGGAAGGAAATGAATGTAGCAGTGACATGTTGTGTTAATTTATCCAGTATCAGTTCTCCACTCTGGTTAACTGCACCCTCAAACTGGCTCTGAGAAATTACCTTACCCACACGTGAATATGGTCTCAGGGAACATTTCTGTGCGTGTGCCAGCTGTCCCTGCAAGAGGCCAGCATGTTCCCAAGCTGGAACTTGCCTACCCACCCCTTGTTCCCCCATCTCTGCCATGCATGCACACATGCACACAGGTGCACACACATACACACACATGCACACAGGCACACACACATACACACAAATACACACACATGCACACAGGCACACACACATTATTTGGGGCTCATTCCCAAACACAATGGTTCCTTAAGAAGGATTTCTATCTATTTTCCTTTCTAGATCACTAGAGAGTCTTTGGTTTTGACCTTAAGAAAGTCAATGTTCCCTGTACTCAATAGTTCACTCATTCACTCTTTCATTATTGATTCGTTAGTGACGCTCTGTTTTGTGGATTCTGATCAAAGCAAGATAACTGCTACAGAGAATAATGAGTGAGCGGATGGATGAACTAACAAATATCAGAAGGATACAGCGCTGGGCAACTAAAACCTATCTGATATATTCCAATGTACTCATAGACATAAGCTAAAAGACTAGATAGAAAAAGACCAAAAGAATTTAGCAGTAATAAAATCTAGCTGATAACATTTCTTCTAATCTCTTTATTTGATAAGGTGATTTTAAAGGCCACTGATTTTTATGGAATTAGAATGAATCTTTTCTGGCAGAAACTCATTTGTCAATTTAACTAGTAATTAGTAGCCCCAAAGGTTAATGTAAAGTTGTTATTAATTTTATTTTAAGCTTAATATTCTTATCTAAATGACAAAAGCAATGATTATATATTCAGATAGCAATAATTCACTTAAATATTTTCAATATTTATTTTAATATTTCAAGAAATATTAAATAGCTATATAGTATTTTAAACCTTGAAATAATATTGGGATTCTCTCCTTTATTTTATTCTATTTATATTTCATTTGCTCAGAGCAAGGTGAGGCCCTGACTTTTAAAGATGCCTAAGCTTCCGGGGGTAACTAGATCTTCACTTGTGTGTGGAGGCACAAGACAATGTTTAGAGGAAGAATCACAAAAGAAAACAAGCAACTACCACCGAGGTCAAGTCTCATCACTGAGATTCCTTTTGGTCGCTATTAAGTGGACCTTTGTCCTAATTTTTTAATGGTTTTACGGTAATTTTCATTGACAGATTCACCAATATATCTAGGATTACATTAGAATCATAACTTTAAAGGATGTTAGAGCAAAGAGTTTAAAGAGGTGAAATGTGTAAGCCAAACACATTTGTGGTGAGTAAATTACTAGTTGGACATGAGGGCAGAGTTATGGTATCTAAAATGCAGCATACCCTCCAATTGTCACACTATTCCTGGTTGGAGATGTACGGGAAAGCGGGTTCAGACTCAACTGGAGAGACTTGCCATGGACTGTGATGAGTGACTTGGGCACAGCGGGGCACTCTGCCGCCTGGGCACCTTCCGAGACAGGGATGTGGGAGAAAGAATAGCAACTGTCTACCCTGGTACCTGCTCCTGTCTCATCACAGTAGCGTGTTGGCAAAGGGGTGTCTATTTGCCATCATCCCCCACCACCTACCTCACACTGACCACATTTGCACAGGCCCCCAGGGGGAAAAAATCCAAGAGTCCAGTGTCTTGCCTCTGGCAGCTCCGGGCCTGCACTGAGAACCCTCCTAGGAACACAATCATTTGGAAGATCAGAACACATATGGGCGTCTACTCTGTCACGTCTACAATATTTCAGTTACTCCAAAGCCCAAGCTGTTGCTTGAAAGAGAAGACGCGTATTTTCTCATTGCTTTAGGACAGGGAAAGTTACTTTTGCATTCTCAAGTCATCCTGGACTGCCATATGTACAGCACGGGCTCTGAGGTGAATTTCAAAGCAGGAATTATGCTGTGTAATGTGGAGAAAGAATTTTCTAAGTTCAGCTTTAAAAGGTGACTCTCTTGTCTTTGACTGGGTGATTCTAGTCACCATTTTATGTCTTCAGCCGTCAGAAGTGCTCACTTACAGTGGGCCGGTATCCATGGCTCATGCACACAGGGCCATGGCATAATAAATGTGGGACCAAGAAATTGTTAGAGTTTTACTAAAAATAGCTGTGTCTCTCAATTTCTGAACTCTTGCTGTGAATTTGCTATCCAGTTTGATACCCTTTTCACGTTTATCTTCACCTGGCCTGTGAGACTTGAGACTGGTGTGCCTGAGATTCCACGGATCTGTTCTCTGGTTAGAAAGCTCCACAACTCACTCTGTAGAACCTGCCTGCCCCACACAGTCTTCTTTCTTGATGTGGAATATTAAGGGATAAAGGGAAATCCCTAGCTTTGTACTATCCCCTTCAAATTCACCTGGCTAAGATTTTCAAATTCCTGTTCATATTTTTCCACATTCCAAGAAATCAGAAGAAAATTATGAGCCTTATATGCTTGTACATTTTTAAAAAAAATCACAGACAACATATTCTTCTTAGAAAAGTATCTCAAGAATGGAAGAAAAAGTATCCAATGTACTCAGCCCTACTATGAAGCTAATATATAGCTTTCATATGACGGCTATAACCCAACTATAGCACAAGAATATGGGGAAAGGGGCAAGTGAGTGGAGGGGAGGGGCGAGGTTGGGGTGGAGGGAGGGTAATTGGTGGGGCCACACCTATGGTGCATCTTAGAAGGGAACAGGTGAACCTTACTATATGCAGAATTCAAATTTCTTCATACAATAACTAAGAAAATGCCATGAAGGCTATGTAAATCAGTTTGATGAAAATAGTTCAGATTGTATATGAAACCAGCACATCATACCCCTTGATTGCACTAATGTACACAGTTATGATTCAATAATAAAAATAAATAAATAAAAGTAAAAATCACAGACAAAATGTTAGCACCTT
>CAUYRH010180470.1:0-10056 GCA_963574655.1 Perodicticus potto
CATTAACTGATGCTATAAATATCTCATATAAATCATAGAATTGTTTCTTATTATACTTTCAGTTGTAAGGCTAGGGTTTGAATGTCCCATCCAAAAAGGATTTGTACACAGCTATGATTTAATAATAAAGACAATAAAAAAGAAATTTAATTGCCATTGTGACTGCATTGAGGAGGTGAGAGCTTTACAGGGTGATTCGGTATGAGGGCTCTAGTCTTGTAGATAGATTAATGCCATTAGCACAGGAGTGGGCTCCTGATAAATCAGTTCAATGCTCATTTTTTGTCTCTCTTGCTCGCTTGCCCTGCCACCATGTTAGACGTGAGAGGGCACTGGCCAGATTGGCCCCTCTATTCTGGACTTCCCAGCCTCCAGAACTGTGAACCAAATAAACCTCTCTTCCTTATTCATACCCAGTATGTGATAATCTATTACAGCAGCAGAAAACTAAGGCACATGATCAAAAAGCATTTTAAGAAGTGAGACAGGGGCTACAAAGTCAAATACAGTGTTGGGCTAGTTTCATTTAATGTGTGGTTGATAGTCGTTTACATACCCAAAAATGCTTTCAGAGTCTCTATAAATACCAACATGCTAAATATAGAATCAATCTCCCAGAGATTTTAAGAACTGGAAAGCTCCATTAATAATCTAAAAGGTATCCTCAAATTAGATAAACATAGTTTAGTAGAATATTAAGGTAAGACTTTAAGATCACAAATATTTTAAAGTACAAAACCCAATAGATGTTCGATCCCCAATCCCTGGGCTGCCCGGTTGGTGGCCTTTTGGGCGGCGCCTATGGCTCAGCGAGTAGGGTGCTGGCCCCATATACGGAAGGTGGTGGGTTCAAACCCGGCCTAGGCTGAACTGTAAAAAACAGAAAAATAGCCGGGCGTTGTGGTGGGCGCCTATAGGCCCAGCTACTCAGGAGGCTGAGACAAGAGAATCGCCTAAGCCCAGGTGTTGGAGGTTGCTGTGAGCTGTGTGACGCCACAGCACTCTACCAAGGGCGATAAAGTAAGACTCTGTCTCTACAAAAAAAAAAAAAAAAAACCAGGCCACCCAGCAGGAGGTGAGCAACAGGGGAGTAAGCGAAGCCTCATCTATCACTGTCTCTCATTGCCTCCAGATGGGACTGTCTAGTTGCAGGGATCCCAATGACTCTGCATTATGGTGAGCTATAATTATTTCATTATATTTGACAATGTAATGATAATAAAGTATATATTTGTATCATCCTGAAACTATCTCCTTCGCCCTTTTTTTTCCCCCTAGGGAAAATTGTCTTCCATGAAACCTTTTTGGTCCCCTGTCTCAAAAAGGTTGGGGACCACCACATAGATAGTTTGCTACAGAAGACACAAGTAAGGCGAGTTTATATGATTTACTCCGCACCCTGTCTAGGATCAGGGGCAAGCATAGGCCTGAATACAAACCCCTTTAGTTCCTTTGGTCATAGCCACTTAATTACAGTTTCAAATTGGAGCAGAAATAAAACACTGCTGCCAATACACTAATACATTTCAAAATTTGAAGAGACTACATCAGATTTCAATGTTTAATAATTTCTCTTTTTGCATATATTAAATAAGAATGCAGGAAACGTTGATTTCTCTGACTTCAAAAAAAAAGTTTAGTAAGGATCTCTATATTCATTGATGTATAAATTACTATATGTTGGAGAGCTATTTATGGTAGTATCTAGTAAAGTTATAACAACACATAGCCCTGTAACTCAGCAATTCAGTTCCTTGACATATATCTAGAAAAATTCAAATATGTACAGGAATACTTTTCTAATTTTTTCTTTTTTTGAGACAGAGTTGTGCTCCGTTATCCCGACTAGAGTGCAGTGGCATCATCATAGCTCACAGCAACCTCAAACTCCTAGGCTCAAGTGATCCTCCTGCCTCAGCCTCCCAGCTACTATCCCGGCCCTATTCGAATATTTTTTTTTTTTTTTACAGTTTTTGGCCGGGGCTGGGTTTGAACCCAACACCTCCAGCATATGGGGCCAGCGCCCTACTCTTTTGAGCCACAGGTGCCACCCATTTGAATATTTTTAAAGGAAGCAAACTAACAAGTACATTAATGGAAGGATGCACACATAATTTGTAGCAAATTCATACAAGAATTACCATATTTTAGTTACAGTGAATGACCTAGAGCATATGCAGCATAATACCATTATAGAAATAAAACATCCAGGCTTTTGGATAAATAAGTTAGAAGTAAAAGTATAAAAATATGCAAAGTATAAGTAAATACTAAAATCTGGTAGGTTAGTACCCATACAGAAGGAGTGAGGGAAATGGGGTTTCCAAGGACTACGTGCATAGGAGGCCTCAATTGAGCCTGTAATAGATTTTTTAGTTTGGCAGCACCTGTGGCTCAGTGAGTAGGGCACTGGCCCCATATGCCAGAGGTGGTGGGTTCAAACCTAGCCCCGGCCAAAAACTGCAAAAGAAAAAAAAAAAAAAAAGAAAAGATTTTTTAGTTTGTTGTTTTGTTTTGTTTAAGATAGGACTGGGTACGTGAATGCTTTTGCATTCTACTTATTGTGTGAGGTATTTCATTTAAAAAGGAGTAGAATATTCTTCAGATACCTCAAAACACTGCCTATAAAACTATTTTTTGCTTTTTTCACAATGACTAAATGAATTATTTGATCCATTTCTAAAATGTTTATTTCTCTAAACACCATATGCATCCAGGAGAAAACATAAAGGGGCTTGATCTAAACTGGGGGAAAAAACACAGGTGAGAGCCTTTGCAACTACAGCTAAACAGAAATGGCCTCAGGCACTGGGAAAACACTAACTTAATCTGAACTTCAGTAACTCTGCTTTGGTCAGGTGTATGCCCTCAGCTGCGAATTAGAAGACCCTGCTAATGAAGCAGAAGGAACAAGAAATGGTATTTGGGGCACCCAGCACCACAGTAGAAAGGTGCAGCACAACTTACAGGTCTAAGAAAATAAACGAGTTCGGGTCCGGGTTTGGACCCCTTTTCTGATTCTGCATTTAGAAATGACTTCTCTCCCAATCTCTAAAAGGTATCAGAAAGGTAAACTACGAGAGAATAGGGTCTGAGTAGAAAATGGGTTTGTCTGGGTTTTGAGAAGGGAGGGTGAGGTACAGAAGCGAAAATGGGATCATGAATTCCAGGGTCTCCGGCGATTTCCCCCCATCCGGAGCCCAGACTTTGGGGCCCTGATTGGTGAAGGGGGGTCCTGTGGAGTGGTGCCAGACACAGGTAGGCGTCCACGGGACCACTTACCTGTCAGCAGATGCCTGGCGAGGGGCTGGGAAGGGGGCAGTGGGAGGGAAGGGTCGCAGTCCTGCCTCCCACAACCCGCTGAGGCTTAGACCCCCAAGAGTCAGGCCCCAACCCGCCTCGCCCACCTGTGACGTCAGTGCCCGCGGACCACTCAATGACCGCCCTGGCCGGCTCACCGGGCGTCGATTGGCTGGTCGGAGGAGAGGCGGGAGGCGGAAGCTGCCCCGCAAGAGGGAAGCCCGGCGGGCGGCGGTTGTCATGGACGCTCTCACGCTTAGTAACCGTGGCTCCCCAGAGACCTGAGGCATCCTGGAGGTGAAAGGCGGGAAGAGCAACCTACACTGGAGGCTGCGAAGTTTGCCCCGCTTCCCTGTGGCACCTTACTCGGACTCTTCCAGCTGCGGAGAACTTGGCCTCCCTAAGACGCACAAGGCTGTCTGGGACGTGAACACCTGTCCCGGAATGTTGCAAAGTCCCCTCCTCACGCCTATCCTCTCTCCAGCAGTTTTTCCCATAAAGGGATTATCTAGTGATCTTCCCCTCCTTTCTCACTTCCAGGGAAAAGTTTGCTTTCTCTCTCTCTTTGTCTCTCTCTCTCCCTCGTCTCTCTCCTCTCTCTAGCAAATATTTTTGTAAACTGTAACCCTTACTATTTCATACAGGCATTGGGCCTCGGGTTTTATATAAATTCTCGTTCATCCAAGCAACCTCCTTCCAACTCGGTAACAGGAGTTTATATTTTACAGATGAGGAAACTGAAGTTTGTAGAAATGTAGTGACTTAGACAAGGTCATCCATTGGCAGAGCTAACACTAAATTTCAATCTGTCAAACTTCAAGGCTCTCTGCTCTTGAGGCAGCAGTCTTAACTGTGTGAGCAGCAAGAGAAGTCACTGAATTACTGTGCTACCTATTAATGTAAAAGGAAACAAAGCTCTCAGTTAATCATTTTTGTTGTTCTGGAAACCCCTGTGTGACACTCCATCAAAGGGTGAGGCTGCCAGAATAAAGCAGGTTGGCCAGGCCCTAAGAGACCTTAGAGAAGTGACTTCAGGTTGGGGGTTTTGCCATTCAGAAACTTGACTCTGGCCGCGTACCCGTTTAATTAGAAGCTAACTCAAGCCAACTGGAGTAGAAAAGTTAGAATGCTGCCACATGTGTTTACACCAACCAATGTGGCACCACTAACAATGACAAGGGCAGAATATTTTCCCCAAGCAGAGAAATAACTACACCAAATGTTCAGAGGCTACACATTAGCAGAGACACAGGACTGGATGAGGCTCTAATACCCCATACCAGGCCACTGTAATTTCATTCCTTTTTACCCATATTCCTTATCAGCAACTCTTTCTATATCTGAGCTAAGAAACATTTCACTCTAAAGTCTCTTTTATTATTTCTGTGTTTTGTATTAATTCTCAGGATTCAGGGTGGGCCTTGCTGATGCCTACAAGCTGTAGACAGCACAGTAAATGCTACCATGTTGGTTCTTTGAGCCAAAATGTCAGCAACCATTCTAAAATACATCAAATTGCCTGCACACTGCTTGAAGATGAGGCACAACTTTGTGCTGTGCATATCGAACTGCTCCATGTTGTTGCTTAGCTGAATGTCAAATTTGTTCAGTGTCTACTTTAAAAATAAACAGGTAAAACTATAGCAGAATTCAGACTTTTGATTGATACAGTTAGTAAATTTTTAAAACTTCAAATCGTTAATATTTCAGGTTAAGTTGGTCAACTCTGGACCCCACAGAAAGAAGTGAATGATTTTTTTTAAATGTAGATAACCTCTGAAAAAAATCATTCCATGATTATCAAGTCTTTGCCAGAACTGAGGTTAATTCTCACCCTTCAGCTTTACTTTACAATGGAGACCTCCTGCAATGCTCATTCTCTAAAAGAGAATGGAACCGACAACCTGCCCTAAACTATTCAGCCCTACCTTCCTCAGCAGTTCCCTAAGTTCAGGCACGTGTCCGATCTATCCATTTCTGTATGCCCACTATGTGGCTCTGCTGCAAAGGAGGTGCTCAGTCAATGTTTGTTTAATGAAAGCATCAGTGTGTGACGCAAATTTTGCCTATTTTGTACCTCTGCCTAAGGAGCAACCTGCTTGGGCCGTCTTTATGTTACCAGACCAAGAAGTCTGTTTGCCTATCACCCAAGGCAGTCAATGGAGAAGTGGATGAGAGCTCAACAGTTTCACTTTTATTTACAGAAAAGCCAGCCATTCTGGACAGCAGCAGGGATGTCTCCCCTAAGAACTGCTCTGCCCCCTCATTCCTTTTGTTACTTTTTATTCTCACAGTAAAAGTAAATATCAGCAATATTATACGTCAAACGGATTCCCCCTCATAGATTACAAGGTTACACAATATCTTCCTGTCTTAAGGTGGTTATATCTTCAAAGCATTTTTACTCTAGACTAAATTTACAGTTAGTCAACACCTCACTAGCTGCACAGAGGGCCCTGGTCCTTGGCCAGTACTGTGGAGTCCAGTTCCCCAACTTCTCTATGACGGTAGCCTTGGAAGTGAATCAACAATCCACAAAGGAGCTCAAAGTTCTAAAACGGGGAGGGATTAGAAACCAGGCTGTTTCTGGTTCCAAACTATGATGTAAATGGTGAGAAGAAAGTCCCCTGGCTTTGGCATGGCTGCTCCAATGTTCGTAAATGTCCTGATGGGAGCTCCATTTACATTTATTGATGACCTTGCTACGTCTGGTCCTTTGCCAAATATAACAGAAACAAAGTAGAAAGTCACAGCCCTAGTGACAGAACAAGGTCTTCCAAAGTGCTGGGGATCTGAGTTCATTCAGGGATAAATCTCATCATATTATTAGCCTGCCCAAAAACCTTTGCTGGTTCTTTAGAGTTTAAAAAATGGGGGATCTGAACTCCTCTGATCAGCATCCAAAGCCCTTCACGGTCTGGTCCCCATCTGGCTTCCCAGTGCCCAGTCCTCACACCATGACCCCAAACATGGGTGAAAACACAACCCTGCTCCAGCCTCTCCACGAATGTCCTGGGATTTGTCTGCATCTATGACTTGCTCACACTATTCCTTCCTCCTAGAGTCCTCTTCTTCGGGCTTTGTTCGGTTCTTTTTGCCATGGTTTTGTAGAGTCCACTCATTTTTTCATATCAAGGTCAAATGCAACCTTCAAGACTTTGTTTTGCTTGTCAAAATTAATTTATTATTCCACGTGTTCATTTTTGTAGTGAGTGTGATGCACTTGATGTTAGATTTACTGATGTTTCTGTCTCTGTCGCCTAAGCGCTCCTTGTATCTGCACTCACACATACATCCCACTGTTGCACTGCACGTAATCATAGTAAATTTTTATGGAGGCCTGCTTTGCTTATCTGTGGTGTCAGATACCATGAAAATTATGCACTGATCTTTTTCTTGCTCATCAGCTTTTATTAGTGTTTGTGTATTTAATGCCTGGTCCAAGACAACTCCTCTTCTTCAAGCATGTCACAGGAAATAAAAAGGTTGGACACCCCATTATTCCTCTGACTCAGCCCTCTGAGAGGAAGGTGACTCTACACCACACAGGTCAGCGCATGCTCACGGCCTGTTGAATTACCTTGGATTATCTGATGACAGCAGGTAAAGCCAGCACCTCCAGAACCGAGGTCCCCGTTCAGAGGTTCTAAAATCTATTTTTGTGAGAGTGAACACCTATACTACACAGTCTAAAGAATGCCACCACCCAGATGGGAGGGTGAGTAGTCCACAGAGCAGAGTACAAGGGCCACTCCACAGTGGGTTAAACAAAACTTCCTCAGAGCTCTGGAATTGGAGTCCTTATCAGTAATGTTTGTGCTGTTTGTACAAAGTCCCACAGCCACTTCGTAAGATCCTTTAAGGTCTGCAAGATCCCAATAAAACAGTGGACAAACTTCTCCTCTTGGACAGCAGTACTGAGACAATGAGTGGGAAGCTTGCTGAACACTCAAGTGGACCAGAGAGCAAGCCCAGAGCGCTGCACAGCCCGTGTCCAGCAGGAGAGGGGTGGCCCTGGGGGGCTAGGGTGCAGCCGGCGACCTTCCTCATCTCGTCAGGCCCAGGAAAAGGAGGATTCTTACTTCACTAGCTTCGTGTTTCCCCAAGCGGGTTCCCTGGACCATTCTTTCAATTAATCCATTACTAATAGTTCTATCACCAAATAGATGTATGAATTTCTAGCACAAAGAAAGTAAAATGGGGTTTTTTTCAGTGCAGGAATTTTCAGTCTGTACTGTTCCAATTTGTATTTTCCCACAGGATTCAATCACAGTTGTTTAAACTCAGAACACTTGTTGGCATCTCTGAGGACACAAAGTTCTGATTAAATGTGTCCTAGAAACATATTTCAGTGAGAAAAACAAAAAGTTATGTCCATGTCTATCTAATTGCAGTCGTTCTCCAAAGCAGTATAGAAATAACTGACTTAACTGTGTATTCAATAAAAGAAACTCCCGTGATTTGGTGATAGTTCTGCTATGAAGTATCTAGTCTAGGTAAGCTGTGTGCAGATATGTGAAAGGCGGCTCATGGAAAATTAGAAGAAGAAAAAAGGAGTAAGAGACTTGAAAGAGATATAGTCATCCTTCAATACCCTCAGGGGGTGGGGAAGTTGGTTCCAGGACCCCTGCAGATACCAACATCCTCAGATGTCCAAGTCCCTTATATAAAATGGTGTGGTATTTGCACATAACCTGCACACATCTTCCTGTGTATTTAAAATCATCTCTAAAATTATTCATGATACCTGATACGATATAAATGCTGTGTAAATACTTATTATACTATTTTTATTTGTATGTTTTTTATTGTTAAATAGGTTTTTAAAAATATTTTCCGTTCACAGTTGGTGGAACCTGAGGTTGTGAACCTACAGATGTGGAGAGATGACTGTGTTTGGGGGTGTTGGGGGAAGAGGAGTGTTTAGGAAAAGGAAAAAGAAAGTATTGCCTTTATAGCCAACTATATCTAATCTGCTTATTCCTTCTGAACCCTTTTAGTTTCATAATTACATTTTATGGCTATTTATGCAAGGACGTTGGGAATACTGTATTTGCAAAGCAGGAGAAGTAATAGAAATGTTTGCCATCTAAACTTTAGAATACTGGACACGGGCTGTAAATACTCTTTATCATTGTTCTTGGAAATTACTTAGGAAAAATGTATGATATTTTATTCAAATTTGTATGAATATATTGATTTACATAAAAATCAGTGGTAGTTGGTATTTTCCGTGAGTTCTGTGTTAGGAGTCAGAGCTTTTGGAAGCAGCAATGTCAGTCTATGAATAGGCTGAGGGACCTAAACGAACTCAATATACAGAATACAACATTAGCATTCCCAGGAAAGAGTTTCATAGAGAACTGGTTAGGAAACTCAGTTGGGTGTGTGATGAGATTGAGAAATTTTATCTTTTAGAACAACAGTAATGTGATATCAGTTGTCGCTGTTACATGTTCTGTTTATGTTACTAAGTGATTTATAGGGGTGTGTATCACGGTCGGCTTTTATAATTGCATTGACATTTTCATAGCATGAAATGGCAAGGCACGCCTTTTTGGAAGTATGTAAGCTGAGTCCAAGTTAGACATTTTTATCTAGGCCTCTTGTTTAGCAGATGGAAGAACTGTGATTCAAGAGGTTAAATGGCATGCCCAAGATCACATTTTCATTTGTGATCTGTCCCCTGACCAACTGGAAAGTGGCGGGCTTCCACCGTGTTCTCTTCCAGTTTCCATGGCAGCCATTCTCTTATTGCCATATGTCTTCACGCGGAGTCTCTCCAGTTAGGCCAGAGGATAAAGATGGTGCCGTTCCAGCCTTTGACAGAGGAACCATTTCTGAAGCACCTGCTCTGTGCTGGCTTCATTCATATCATCTATACCTCTCACAGTAACCCTATTCAATCAATAATAGTGTTAAACTTGGAGGTTAAAGAACTTAATCACAATAGCTAGGAGGTGATAGAGTTGGAATCCAACCTAGAACTCCAATGCTCGCGATCCCTCCCCTACATCAATGGGCTGAACATTCTTCCCGCACATTCTTCTTTTCATCCTCAGCAACTACCACAAGCTCGCCTGTGGTGCACTCCTGAATGAATGAGTGAATGAATGAGCAGATGAGCACTGTTCTTGGAGAAAGGGGGACCAGCGTCCCTCCAGGGAGTTACTGGTGGTGTGTCACTGAGACAATCCTGAATCACCCCAGCTCAGTTGGCCTCCCCCTGAAAGGAGGAAGATGAGCCGGATGTTCTGTTGACGTCCTTTCAGAAAGCAGATTGCAGTTTGGAGGCTCACTCGTGCGTTCTGGGAGAGCCCCTCAGGAAGGGCAGCTGCTCCTATAGGAGTTGGCTGCCTCTGATTTTCTCTTGGGAGAAATAGAACTCAAGGGAAAAGAAATGCAAATCGGATTATTGGACGAGGTGCAGCATTATGCAGTAGTCAGTAGCCACCCCGCAGCTGAGGTGGCTCAGCAAAGAGTTGGGCTCCCTGACTAATGACTTTTCTTTCTTTCTTTTTTTTTTTTTTGAGACAGAGCCTCAAGCTGTCACCCTGGATAGAGTGCCGTGGCATCACAGCTCACAGCAACCTCCAACTCCTGGGCTCAGGCGAGTCTCTTGCCTCCGCCTCCCAAGTAGCTGGGACTACAGGCGCCCGCCACAACACCCGGCCATTTTTTGGTTGCAGCCATCATTGTTGTTTGGCGGCCCGGGCTGGATTCGAACCTGCCAGCTCAGGTGTATGTGGCTGGCGC